>PVJI01007599.1:0-77128 GCA_004026765.1 Micronycteris hirsuta
GGGGAGGGAGAGGATGCAAATAACTGTAATTGAACAACAATAAAGTAATTAAAAAAAAAAGAGAGAAACGTCAGTCTCATGGCTGCGAAAGATCAAGTTAATGTTGGTATCCAGCAGGACATGAGGTCAGAGTAGGAGGACCCAAGCTCCACAATGGTTATTAAAAGGCCTGTATCCTCTAAATATTCTAAGTGGACATTAAGAATCCTAATGTGATGAGTTCAGGAGACGGGGACCTGCCCAGGACAGAGCATGCCTTCTGCCCAGTTACAATGTGGCCAGGTACCATGCTGCACAGAGGCGGCTAAACATCAGAAAAGATTATTCATTCTTGTCCTGGGAGAAGGTATTGCCTATGGCCTCTAAGTCTCAGGCAAAAGTCATCCCCTTGGAAATAAGTTTGGAGCAAGTCACTCGTTACGTGTGATAGTAAACTCCCTCAATTCACTGCCAGCCAGACGGGCCTTTGACATCTTTTTAACCTCCCCAGAACCCAAATGAGCCCAAGGTATCTAAGAATGGGGTCTGAGCCAAGTCACCAGCCACACTTTTTAGCACTGAGGCTGCTAAGATGTTCCCATCTCTCATCTCACTATCTCTTTCCTGGGAGCACCTTAGTCCCAAAGCTTTGGCGACTCACCCAAAGTCACCCAGCAGAGTATGGAAGGAAGTTCCTTATGGAACCTGTGATCTGAGTTCAGAGGAAGCCGGCCAGCCCTCAGGGACAACCTTGCGGGGAAGGATCGACAGATGGAGGTAGACCCAGGCCCACAGAGCAGGGGCCCCAGCCCAGTACACACAGTGGGCAACACAGGAAACCAGCAGGCAACCCTAGAGACTGGAGTGGGTGGAGATGACACCTGCCTACTTCCCACCAGGAGCAGCCACTGCTCAGCTGTTGCCACATAAGGTCCTCCAGGTTTGTCAAGACAATCCCAAAGTCTAAATTTTGAAATGAAGTATCCTTATTTTTCAAAGATGTCAAAGAATTCTACTGTTATAAAAAGTTTCACAAGCCCAAGAAAACCTGTCTCTGGACCACCATTTTGCAATTCCATTTCTGGAGGACCTGGGAACCTAGACCGTACTTGTAGCAGGGATGCAGGATGGGAAACAGACTAGAAGCCTTGTTCTGTAACCTGGACAGAGGAGAGAGCTCAGGACCAGACCCAGGGGCCTCTTGATCAGTTAGGAGCATCTCAACAGCAGGGTGGCTGGGAATCCGGGATCCTGAAGATCAGCAAGCCATAAGATGACACTGTTCTTTGCCTCACAGGATCAGGCTCTTTGTCCCCATTCTGGTTTGGTTCAGGCTTGGGCTGGTCTGGTCCAGTAAAGGAAGACTTAGCCTAGCCTCAGCAGGTGGGAGCATGGGGTGGGTAGGGAGGAAACATGGGCAAGGTGTGGAGGAAGCATTTCATTTCTGCCCTCTTAGCATTAACTCCTTCTTCTCTGGTGTGGAACCACCCACTTTTGGTAGGGTGGGGAGTCACTCCTGTCCTACCCTCAATCCATGCTGTTGGACTGCTTCTGCCTGAGCACACAGCTGCCCTCTCTCTTCCTCAGACTGAGCTCAGGACACTCCATGGAGGGAAGCTCAGATTGGAATCCTCAAGCATCTGGAAGCTGGCCAGGTCTCAGCATGCACAGGGCTATGAGTTCATGAATGAGGCCATAGTGGAGGAGGCCTTGGGATGGGGCCAAGTGCTGGGAGGCACAGAGCAAGCAGGGGTGTGGGTGTTGGACTCTTTGGGTTGCAAGTAATAGAAATGGTACTTGAACTGACTTAGACACCAAAAAAGTGAATATATTGTTTCACACACCTAAGAAGTTCATGCATTTGGATGCCTTAGTTACATAGATGCAGACATAGACATACATATAGATATATTGATATGGTGATATAGATAACATAGGTGTAGGTATAGATATAGGCACAGATGCTCAATTTTCAACATCAGTTTTCTGCCTCTCTTCCTCCATTCCTGGCCTCTGATTTCCTCTGTGTTTACTATATTCTCACACACTATTTCTAAATGGCACTCAAATTCCTGTTTCAATGGTTCTTTCAGAACCAAAGAGTCTCTCTCTCTCGGTGTCCATGATAACTCCTCTGAAAGAACTCTGCCCCACTGTGGCCCCCAGCCTCCCTGCATTGCTCCCTCTCCATGTGGGAGAACTCGCATGGCCAGTCTTGACTATGAGAAAGAACATGGGCATTCAATGGTGCTTCAAGGTCCATTTATGAATCACATCACTGTAGTCACATGAAGAAAGGAAGAGGATGTTCCCAGAAACAAAGAGAGTGACAGTTTTCTATCAGACGGGAGAGGCTAGTAATTCACAGCCCAAGTCTCTGGAGTCCGGCGGCCCAGTGTGTGCACTTGGCAGGTGCCTCTGCTGCTTGCCTCTGTGCTGTACCCATCTGTTTCTCCCACCGACATTGTTTTAAAAACTCAAATTTATTTTATTCTATTTCATTTTATTTTAAGAAATCTCCTATTTTAAAGATCTCTTATTTTAAGAAATTTTAGATTCACATGCAATTTTAAGAAACAATAGAGAGAGATCGTAGATCCTTTTCCCAATTTTCCCCTAGGATAACATCTTGCATAAGTATTGAATGATATCACAGGCAGTGATACAATAAGATCCACAAACCTTATTCAGAGTTCACCAGTTTTACAAGCACTTGTGTGTGCATGCATGCATGTGTTTAGTTCTATGCAATTTGGTCACATGTGTAGGCTTGTGTGACCCCCACCACAGTCAAGATCCATCGCCACAAGAATTCCTGTGCTGCCCCCATACAGCCACAGCCACTGGCTCCCTCCCAGCTCTCTAATCCACGGCAACCATTAACCTGTGGTCCATTTCCGTCATTTCAGTATTTCAACAACGTCACATAAGTGCAATCATATACCATGCAATTTTTTGGGATTGGCTTTTTTCCCTAGTCATCCTGACTCCCTTGGGACCCATCCAAGGTGTCACATGTACCAATAGTGTGTTCCCTTTTATTGCTGGCTAGTAATTCTCAGTCCTGGTGCTCCCCAGTGGATTTTCCCACTCACTCATTGTTTCCAATTATTGGCTATTATGGATAAAGCTGCCATAAACATTCACATACAGGCTTTTCTGTGAACATAGTTTTTATTTCTTTGGGACAGATGTCCAAGAGTGCAGTGGCTGGACTGTGTAGTAAGCACATATTTAATTTCATAAGAAACCACCACAATTTCTCTGAGAGTGACTGCCTCATTTTACATGCCCACCAGCAATGAATTTGCGATCTGGGTCCTCCATATCCTCACCAGCATTTGGTGTTCTCACTATTTTTAGAAATTTTAACTGTCCTGACGGATACATAGTGATATCTAATTGTGGTTTTAATTTGCATTTTCCTGATGGTTAATGATGCGAACATCATGTGACTCCACTGACTTCTACAGGATCAATCTTGAGAAAGTTTTCTTAATAAATGGAGATAATAGTGATAAGATTACTTATCGCACAGAAGCCATGAAAGTTCTCAAGAAGCACGAAGAGGGACGTACTCAAGAAACGTTACCTCTTACAATTCCTGTAAGGGGGGGAGGTGTAATGTAAGCTTCAGGGTCAAACAGTAGCCTCACTCAACTACAGCGAAGAGTCCTCCCCAACCTTTCTTTATTCCTCCATAAAATGGGAAGAAGTCCATGATTTACTTTGCAGAGCTGCCGTGAAACCCTGATAGGTAAGACATTCAAGGCACTTCCAACAGTGCCCAGAAAGTACTTAGTTCTGCTTCTCCTCTGCTCTTCCGTTTTTCAGGGGCTCCAGTTAAGCATTGTCTCCCTAATGGGCTCTTCATGCCTCTCCCACCTTTGCTTCCCAGTCCATCAGGGGCTCTGTGCTGGCGCTGGGGTGAGAGAATCTTGGATACAAACTCTCCCTTTGATAATTATTACTCCACAGGGCATCGCACTACCCCAGACAAAACAACAGACTTGGCTGGGGACCTGGGTGAGATCACATTTATCTAAGAAGCTTCCAAGTAAAAACTAGCATTTGTACTTATTGCATTTCACCTCCAAATCTGATTACATTTCTTTCCCACTATAAATCTGCCTGCCCTTCTGCCAACCTATTATTAAAGCCAGGATGGAATTGGTGGAGTGATACGTAAAATTTTCATCTTGGCTTTGACATTCCAGGAAGTTACAAACCAATTACAGCTGCTGAGTCCCAGGCTTGATGAATCGCAGAGCACAGAGGGGGATGGGAGAGGCCAGAGCAGGAACGTGGGGGAGATGTCGAGTTGGGAATCAAAGATCAATTAAAAGAAAATGGCCCGTTTTAGTTTGAATGTCTTATGTTCACATCCTTTTCCCACAAGTGAGGAAATAAATGAAGCTTGTTCATTTGTATGGGGGTGGTGGGTGTTTTAGGGGGACAATGAGGGGTTTTGAAACAATAGAGAGAGATGTGATGGTTTCAGAGTCTAAAAATTTGAAATTTGAAATGTCCCAGGGAGAAAACATGAGATTTGGTGAACTGCCCAAAAGTCAGCAGATCTTGGGTAGCTGCCCACAAAGAGCCACTGGCATTAACGTTAGGGGCATATGGGTCTATTTCACCAGTTCCAGCTTTGGGAGTGGGTACCTCTCTGTTTGAGCCCTGGCCCCACCACTTAACAGCTGTATGACCCTGCCCATGCAGTGAGCAACTTCTCTGTGCCTGCATTTCCTCATTAGTAAAACAAAGATAATACCACTTCCCCTGCTGATGATTTTAAAGATTAAGATAAACAAGGTAGCCAAGGTATCCAGCACAATACCTGCCCAGGTGTTCACTATTATGTCCTTTCTACTTGCTCAGTGAACCTGGAGCCCATCCAGATGACCTCAAATAACTTCAGTTTAATAGGCCTTAATTGAACAAAAAATTAAAATTAAAATTAAAAAAAAGGAAAAAAAATAGGCCTTAACTTCATGATATGTACCCTCCTGAGGTTCCAGAGCCATTAGTTTAAATTTTCTTCATGTGGATTTCTTTATCCTGTTCTCTCCTGGAGGCAAAGAGCTGGCAGGGTTCAGCACCGTGGATAGCAGAGATCCTGCCAGCCGGTTAGCACTGCGTTCCCCTCCCTGGCTGGTTTGACAAATTTCAGAGACACTTTGGACTCAAGACCATTGCTCTGCATGGAGAAGCTGCCTCTGTAGATGTTCACTCACAACCGTTGATGGATGAAGACCTGATGGGGATGATGAAGTCAGCAAGTGAAGAAGAGGATGTACAGGTTGGAGAAGAGGAGGAGGTTGGCCTAACACTTGATTGACTTGCAACCGTGGTCAGAATGGCCAAAGAACTTCAGCGAGTGGCTGAAGAATGGGACCCCCAGATGCTTTGTTTGTTGTACTTCGTAAATACAATTGAGAGTGGCATGTCAGTTTATAAAAAGCCTTCTCACTCAGAAGAGAGAGCAGCGCCAGCAACTCCCTATAACTATGTTCATCATTCGGATGAAGATACCAGTTATGCCTATGCCTTTAGCGGAAATGGAACTTACGGCCCAGGGTGAAGAGGCTGCACCACCTGATGAAGCGCCTGATGAAGTGGTGCCTTCAAAAGAGCTGCAATGCTCTTCTTGGCTGTGCAGTACATTCATCTCATCGTCATCAGTACTGCACAGCTACATAATTCATGATCTTTATCACTCAAGTTGTAGTATACTTCACTGGTGAGTACTCATATAGAATTTTATATGTTGTTAAAATTACGTAGGTTTAAGAGTGCAGAAAGTGTTTAAGAGCATATGAAGTGTTTATAAGAGTGTGGGAAAGGTTAATAAGAGAGTGGGAAAGGTTTATAGGAGCGTGGGGAGGGTTTATAAAGCCTTAAAATATATATAAATTATAAAATAAATATAATGCTGCTACTTTGTGGATTTTCAACTATCAAGGGGGTCTCTGGAATGTAACTCCCGCAATAGGTGAAGGATTACTGTAGTGAGTAGGCATGCCTTTTGTACGTGATACATAGAACATGCAGGAAAAGCATGGTATTATAAAGAAGCCAGGTCAGCTGATGCAAACAAAAGACAGCAGCAAAGGAACAGAAGTGGAACAAAGTCCAGATGGATGGATGAAGAGCATTGCCTAGTAATGATTAGTTTTCCTTTTCCCTCCCTTCATTGTCCTTTTCTAGGACATTGAGAAAGATGCTTGCAAAAATTGCAAGGTGTGGCTGGTGTGGCTCAGTGGATTGAGTGCTGGCCTAAGAACCAAAGGGTTACCATTTCAATTCCCAGTCAGGGCACACGCCTGGGATGTGGGCCAGGTCCCGAGTTGGGAGAGTGTGAGAGGCAACCACACATAAATGTTTCTCTCCCTCTATTTTTCTCTCCCTTCTCTTCTCTCTAAAAATAAATAAATGAAGTATTTTTTTAAGATGGAGAAAGATTCCAGCAAAAATGGTGATTGGGACTGAGGAGGTTTCCAAGAGGGAGGCAAAAAAGGGAGTGCTTCCCCACACCTCTCTTGAATTCCTCATCATGCCACAAAGCCTTGCCCTGCCTGAGGAAGACAGAGCCCAGGGAAACTGTGGCCCAGGGAAAAGTCCCAAATTTAGCATACACATGGGGAGAGTTCAAGAGCAGCTTAGCTGAGGAGGGTGAGGGGGTTGAGGTAGCTTGGGAATGAGGGAGAACAAGGCAGAAGACAGTATCCACATAAAACACACTTCCGCCTTGCAGCCATCAACAACTGGTAATTCACTTACAAGGTTTGATTCCTGAGAACACCTGCTCCTCTGTTCCCCAAGCATCTGATGTTGTCCTTGAAACCAGAATGTCAGCTTCCCAAGGAGGAGCAGAGACACCAACAAACACAGCTGGCAGAAATCACCCAGCTGGTCCTCCCCCATCTCCCCAGCCCTGTACCTTTGTCAGCAAGGCCAACCCACAAGCTGCTTCCTCCCTCTGCCCACAGCTGAGACCCACTCTGTAGGAATCTCTGACATTCATGTTTGCCAAGGAATTCAGCCACATTTTACCTGCCCCCCACTCTCAGTGATCAGGTGGGGGCTACAGGCCAGTGGAGGGGGTAGTCAGAGTGCACCCCTTACCCCACTTCTGGACTCCTGCCCAGGCTTCTCTGTTTCTTACTGTGCTGCTCCCGGAGCTGCATTAGGTCACACTTGAAGACAGTTTTCTCATTTCTCTCCACATCAGTGGTTCTGAAAGTGTGGTCCTGGGACCAGCAACATTGCCTGAGAACTTATTAGAAATACAAATTCTCTGGCTCCACTGCAGACCCACTAAAATAAAACACTCTGGGGATGAGGCCCAGAAAGCCTGCTGGGAATTCTGATGTCACTGACAGGAGGACCTCTGTCTGCAGGAGTCACAGGAACGGGTACCTGAAGCCCCACCATGTGCGATGGTTCTATTGTCACCCCAGTTGGTGGGCTTTTGGGTTAGTTCCAATTTTTTCCTTCCAATAACAAAATGTTTGTAGTGGACTTTCTTTCATATACACCTTCATGGACACATGCAAATCTTTTTGGAGGGCACATTCTTAAAAATGGATTTGCCAGGACAAGGGATGTACACATTCAAACACTGGAAGACATACCAAATGGGCCTCTTAAAAGGCTGCACAATTTTCATTCCCCCCCCAGAAAATGAAAGGACACAGATGTCCTCCAGTCTTTCCAGCTTGAACTAACCATTCTCAATTTTTTCATTGTCTTTTCCAATCTGAGACGTGAAAGTGGTATCTTGTTTTGATTTGCATTTCTTTAAGAGTGAAATTGAGCATCTTTTTAAATATTTATTAGCCATTTTAGCATGGTACTTTTGGGCTGTCTCCATGTTCAGTGGTCAACATGCAGGACTTGTATAATAAAAAAAGAAGAAGAAACATGCTGCCCCTCTCTCATCTGCAAAGTGCTTTGCAGTCTCATGAAGGAGCCAGATGGAAGTTTAGGATTGTGTGCAATGTGACCAGGTGTGGTGGTTTGAGGGGAGGGTGGGGGCAGGATGCAGGACTCTCAGTGGTAAAAGCGTGAAAATCCAAGAAAACTGGGATGGCATGGTCCTTGAGTTCAGTGATTTGCTCAGGGCAACAGATGGCACAGCAGCCAGCCTGTGGTGGGGGCTCCCAGGCCCCTGGGCCAGTGCAGGGCGACCTCTTCTCCCTGAGGCACTGCTCACGGAGAAACAGGGAGTTGGGACACAGGAAGTATCAATCTCTCCCAACTAGACAGGAAGCTCCTTTTGCTCATTTAGGTCTGAAACCCATCATTTCTCACAGAGCCTGGCAAAGAGTCAAGAACTGGAGTTACACTAAATGCGATATCACAAGATAAAGGAAGGGAAACCCAACACTGCCATGTCCTGGTCACACAAAGTCAAAATCCATCCAGTGATTCCTACAAGAAAGTGTAGTTGAAAGACCAAGGACCCTGGAGTGGACAAACTTGAGTTCTAATCATTCCAGTCCATTTCCTTAAAGCTGCCTCTTCTTGGAAACTGCTCTGATCCTCAGTTTTCTCTTTTCTAAAATGGGACCACTGTTACATACATCACAGAAGAATGGTTAGGACATGATGAGGACATTAGAAAGAGAAGGCAAAGAGGGTGATTATTCTTTCTTTTGTTAAAAAATCATTAAGTACATTTTAAAGATCTTATTGGCTTTATTCAATGATTCATGAATCAGGTGGCATCAATCCAGCAGATAGGAAGGAACGCCAAAGAACTACACAGGTAAGAGATTTTACAGGGAGTTATATGAGGCAAAAATGCATGTTGTTTATGGCTAGGCCACCTGAGCAGCATCCTTTAGGGCACAGCTGGCAAACACAAGGCCCGGGGCTGAATCCGGCCCTCTACCTTGTCTTATCCAGCCCGGCACCTTGTTTATACCCAGCGGCAGCACCGAGCTCTCACTTAACTGTTAAGTAGTCATTACATTTATACAGTCCTAAAATTACATTTGGCCCTTTGAAGGCAACCTTGAGGCTGATATGGCCCTCAGTGAAAATGAGTTTGACACCCCTGCTTTAGGGAGGACAGTGGTCAGTGAGAAGATGACCTAGCTAGTGCTGATCGGTGATTCCTGAATTGACTGGTGTAAGATTCCATTTCTGGGAGAGATGGAACTATAAGCAAGTCTTAGTTTGGTAACATGGGGCTCAGCATTTGGGGTCTGTTGTCTTGTTTAACACCCGTCCCAGTTTTCACAACAGAATGGGTAGCATCTACTCCAGGCCTCTGCACACTACAGTGACTGGCCGAGGGCTCAGCGGGCCTCAAATTCAGTCTACACCCTCCTGGATGAGGCTCACTCCCTGGCACAGAGCTGAATATGCCAGAAGAAATGCATTTTCTTCCTGGAAGGAGCTCTCCCAATGCCAAGCTGTGTGCCTGTGGGGCTGCGTCTACCCAAAGGGGTCACATTTTGCAAATCCACACATGGGCATGTGTAGAGAAGCCCTGCTGTGTGTTAGCCCTGTGCCGCCCTGGCCCTCCATCTCTCCTACCCTCAGAACAGTCCCAAATGAGGCTTACCTGGACAGGTCACCTGAAAAACAATCTACTCTTCATTACAAATCACAAATCATTTGCAAATCGGAAGCTGCCTAAACCTAGGTATGAGGCAGAAGGCTGCAAATTAAGGAGGGACTCAACCACCATGGATTCGGCACAGCCCCAGATGAGGCACCTCACAAGGGCTTTGTTCCCAAGCCAGGGTTCCAGCTCCAAATGCTGAAACACCTTTGCCCAGGGACAACCTCATGAGTTTGCAGACCCTGCAGGAGCCCAGCCATGAATATGCAGGGCTGTCATTGGGCAGAATACCGATGCTCCCAGCATCAATTAAGAGAAGAAGGAAAGATGACGGCTAAGTGTTCAGTTACTTCCGCCCCTGTAAATATCCAACCCCAGGGAAAGGGTAATTGAATATATTCTGAGATGATTTAAACTCATTTAAATTAAAACAAAAACAAAAATAAAAACACAGCAGTAGTGAAACGCAGAGAGAACAAGAGTTTGATGACTCCACAGAACAAGCCAAAAAGATAGTTGGCAAAGAGAGAAAACTCACAGAGGTAACAAAGTATGAGCACTCAACTAGCTAGTGAACCAGCTAACCAGACCGGCAAAGCAGAAGGTGAGCCCCGAACACATTGTGACACCATATGGGTGGTTTCTCCTCTGCTTCCAGTGACAAACCTGAATGAATCATCCTGAAGGAGGGAGACCTGCTGACAATTAAGTAATACGCCAATAAAAGAGCTGCAGTGATAAAAATTAAGCATATTTGTTCAGAGGTTGCAGAAACACCTTCCATACCCTCTGTTCCGGCCACAGGCTGCTCATCTGTCACAGTTACGCAGACACTGTGAGAGCACTCCCTCTGGTGCCACCAGATGCAGAACCATCTCCCCAGCACTCACACTGCTCACCCAGAGGCCATCCAGGGAGACGCCTGCACACACAGACCCCCACACAGTCTCTTGTCACCCAGCTCAGAGCTACACAGTTACCAGCGACTGATCACCTGTGCCTCTTAACAAGCTGATGGACAATTCTGCATCCCGGGTGGTGTCAACTCCACTCCTCAGGAAGGTGCCACACCCTGTGGCCTTATGTCCCAGGCCACAGTGCTGCAAGCACTCTGCTCTCCCTGTGACTGGAAGGACCCCTGTCAACCAGGGACTCCAACCTGGGAATCAGGGAAGAGCAGTTTTTAGCTGGGAGTCATGTGCCATTCAGACCACTTGCAGGGTGTTTAGCTCTGTTTCTGGCCGTTGGCCTCTGTGTTACCCTCATAGTGTCACAGATGATGAATGATGGGTCTTTTCACACCTTACTGCATTTGGTGGTTGTCCTCCATGAAAACAACATGCCAAGACATTTGTAACATAGAAAATCTGAAGAAGAGCCTTTCTTTCTAAGGATAGTAGATTTCTTAGCTCCAAAAAACTTTATGGGGTAGCATTTGCTTTGGGGCAGTTCAGAGGTTCATAGTGCAGCTCTGAGTTTATTAGGCTGAAATGTTGTCCAGACTCTGACAGATAGCTTATTGTTCTGAGGTGGAACTCACCCAAAACTGAGGGTGGTACATAAACCGTAATTTCAAAGTATTCATTTACAATGAGAAATACAATGTTTACTCAAGCCCAATAGCCAGCACATTCTTTGCTATAGAGAAGGCCACATGGGAAGACAAATGAGAATCAAAAATCTGCCAATCAAAAATAAAACTTGACAAATGAGTTGGATTGTCTCAATGTGGTGGCCATGGTGAGTTTGGCCAGGACCCAGGACCTCTGACCTCTCACACGGCTGCTGAATGCCCCACAACATCTCAAGAGAAGGGGCACTCCAGGAAAAATCGTCCTTTGTACTGAAAGGCTCTCATCTGAAATCAAAATCTTTTTCCCTGAATTCTAGAGGCAGGCCAAAGGCCTACTCAAGTGCAAGCAATTCTTCCCTGGCTTCTCCCCTGACATTTACTGCTTGACCTTGGGGCTTATAGAAGACATGGAGATGTGCCACTCTGATGTCCCTTCAAGAGAAACATGCTGTGGAGTGTGAATGACTGATACCCTCCACCTGGAAGCTCCTTCAGGGTCCTCAGCTCTGGAACCAAAGGTCTCTTCTTGGGCTGCTCCCTGACCAATGACCAAGCAACACGGTGGCACAAGGGTCTGGCCATTCCTGTCCAGTGCTGACTCCTCTAACAGGAACGCTGTGCTCCAGCACTCCCCGCAGGCTGCCAGAGACCTTACAAGGTCTGCAATGTTGTCTCACAGCTCCTCTCACCCCGTCCTGCCTTTTCCCTGCATCTTGTTTTACACAGGTGTTACTCTTCGCAGACCTGTTTTGCTCAACTCCATTGCCCCTGCAGAGCCCAGCCTGCAACAGTGCTCTAGATCAGAGATCAGCAAATTGTAGCCCATGCCTCGGTCCTGGCCTTGGCCTGTTTTCATAAAGTTTCACTGGCACCCAGCCATGCCTGTATGTTTACTTACTGTCTATGGCTGATTTTGCACTCTGCTGAGTAGTCGCAACAGAGACTTATAAGGCCTAAAATGGTATGTAATATCTGTCCCGTTAGGAAAAAAGTTTGCCAGTATCTGCCCCAGATATTACAGTTTTGATGGCAAGCAAAGACTAATGCAATGAAAAAAGGGTCACTTCCCTAAGCCTGGGCCCTTGAGCCTGAGGCACCCACTCTGGGCCTCATTTGATGTGTGTTCCACTGTGGTTCATAACTGGTCTTGAACAACCCCCTGAAGTAGGTAAGAGAACTACAGTGCCGGGAACAGAGCCTGAAAGATATTAGAATGTCAAGGTCAGGGTCTAGGTCAACTCAGTGTGTCTAGACTGTCTCGTCCCACCAGCCACTGACTTTGTGATGAAGCCTAGTGTTTATCTGAGCTGAGAGAGCCTTACAAGCTTTTGACCATGATTGTGAAATCCAGGAGGCGAGGATGTGAAGTCATCTGTCACCGTGACCTCACAAACAGTCACCATTTCTGGGAACCCTTTCCTGTGGAAACTCACCCACCTCCCACTCATAATAGTGTGATTTGTGCAGGCCTACCCCTCCTCTGGATCCAGGGGTGGACCTGTGACCTCAGTCTGACCCGTCTGAACGCTCTCCTCCTCTGGCACTGTATCTGGACTGGGATGAGCACATAACTCAAATTCCCATTGCTGACAAGCTGATGGTTAAACCTGGTGCCTCTGAGCCCATCTTGCCAACCACACAGGAAGAGCTTGTCTGAGAGTGACGTCAGCACCTGGGAAGGCGAGTCAAGGCCAGGGCATGGATCCCTACGGGCACCATTGCAGCGCCTGGACTTTTCAGTTACGTGAGCCAAAGGTCCCCTTTTGGCTTAATCCAATCAGGGTGGGATTTTCTGACATTTGCAACTCCCAAGAAATTATTTCTACCAGGACTACACCCAGACAACGTCCTCATCACACACCAGGTATTCCATAGAAGAGACAGAAACTTCTCAAGGCGGGAGGGAGAGGTTGAGAGGGTACAAGGAATGGGTGACCCGGGTTCCTGCCTCTGCATTCCCAGAGGCATGAGCAGGAGTGCTGGCTGCAGACCCAGACCTCAGCAACGGAGGCATCTTCATCCCAAAGCCCTCTGCTGTGACTGCAGTGCCCTGAGCAGGTATTTTTTCAGCACAGTGAAGCAACTCCTTCATGAAACACTCTGAAGTTATTTCCACATCCTCAAAGCTGAGAAACCAGGGGATTTTATTAGATGTATTTAATCTATAACCCACCATTTTATAAGACATCCTAGAGTTACTTTTAAGTTGCCTCTCCTCCAGCAGAACTCTCATGCTGCTTCTCAGACATTGAAAATAAGATGAAATGCTCTGTTGTGTAGATCCAAACCAGCTTGGCTGAAAGGCCTCAGCTCCTACCCCAGCTCATGGACATGCCAAGGCTGCCTCCTTCCCACCTGTCCTGAATCCCCCTGTGATTGAGCACTTTCATCTGCCGCAGACTCTAGATCCGCAGGCTGAGGAAATGGTTGAAATGCACCACAAAATTGCACTATTTATATTTTCATTTCTTATTAGACCTTTGTAATGATCCTTATTGAACTGAAGCTTAAAAGGCTCAAGACTGATGGTAATAGAACATTTAATTGTTTGCTGGTCTAACTCTCTCAGCCCTAATTAAATATTGTTTTTCATTGAGCAGCTTATACCGTTATGTTTTTTCCTGTCACCAAAGAGAGCAAGGGGACTGAAGCAGAATTCAGATGAGCCCAGGCTCCCTTCATGCTATTCGTTTTTTCCCAGCAATGGGAAGCAGAGCCCTCTGGAGGAAGAATCAGGGAATTCTAGGGAGCAGCTTTAGGAGATGAATTCATGCAAGTCCTTACAGAGGAAGAAGGTGGTTACAAGGTGAGTTACGAGAGGTTCTGTTACCTTGTAGGGTTTCCTGTAGGAGTCCTTGGCATTTATAGCTGGTGTTGGAGCCATTGCTGACCCCTCTCTCTCTCACACCCTGGCCTCAGCAGCACTGGAATCCGGATGCTTCTCATCACGTCCATGCCAGCGTCCAGTTCCAAACCACCATTACTTCTCCCCAGATTATTGTAGATGCCTCTGGTCTGGCCTCCTGCATTTATCCCACTGCATTACACACCCCTCCCACATCAAAACCTTCCAATGGCTCTCAGCTCACTCAGAAGAAAACAGGGCTCTGATGACGGCCTCCTCCCTACTGTTCCCTCTGATCTCATCTTCTAGTGCCCACCCCTCCCCTTACCTAGCTCCACTGACCTCCTTGTCATCCCCCGAACACTATGCACGTTCTTCCTCATTAGGGCTTTTCACTTGCCGATCCCTCTCCCTGGGATATGTCTCTCCTGGAAATCTGCCTGCCTGGCTCCCCGGCTCCTTTATGCCTTTATTCAAATATCATCGCCCTGTTTAAAACTGCAACTACTTCATACTCTCTATCTTCTATCTCTGTCTCATTTTTCTCAACTCGTATCATTGACACATATTTTTGTTCATCTATTTACTTTGTTTGTTTATATCCTGCCCCCCACACACACACTTTATTTTAACGTTAGTTCCAGGAGGCAAGAATTTTTCTGTTGGTTTCACTGCTGTTCTCACTATCTAGAAAAATGTCCAGTACTAAGGAGGTATGCAAATAAATGGTTTTTTTGAGTGAATAAACCAGCAAAATGAGTGACTGTCAACATACATAAATTAATGAATAGTCAACCATTCCTTTCTGGCCATGAATTCCAATAGCCAAGCTCTACCCTAGGCCAGGAACCTAGGTGCATTTGTGCTTTGCATTCTAGGACTCTGGGCCTCAGAGAAATCTTCCTGTGGGAGACAGAGATGCAGAATGAGGTCCAGATCTCAGAATGAGCCGCAGCCTTCCAGCACAGATGCTGACTTAAGCCTAGGGCAACATGGTGAAAGAGGAGGGAGCTTGAACCTGAGCTCAGAAAGGGCCCTGGTTCACAGCACAAGAAGGGGCAGGTTGACTCAAGGAGCTTCATTGGAGGCTTCAAAAACAAGGGACATTTCAGTGAATGGCTGAAGCATCACTGTGAACACCCAGAGTATTCTGCAATCCTGTGGATATTTTGTCTGTTAGAGCACCAGGGAAATCCAGGAGAAACTTCTGAAAGAGGAAGAGAGGAGGGCAATGGGACAGTCAGGATGATCCCCCTTGTACAGGACGCTGACACAGATGAGCGTAGTCATGTGGTGCAGGTAGTTGGGGTCCCCAGACGTGGCCCAGACCTTGGGGGTGATAGTGGTATGGACCCACTACTTCCCAAGCTTCTCCAGATTAGTGGTATAGGCACAACCCATGAGCCAGGCCGTGCACAAGGAGTTGAGTTTCTCATCAAAGAACTTACCCCCAGCTTTCCAGCCAGCATGATGGCCAGCCACACCCTCCACTTGGCACCCTCAGCCAGCTCCGCAATGTTGGGGAGCAGGGACTGGGATGGCTGCCAAATGCCCATCACCTTATGCCGATACGTGAAGTCATGTGGCCCATCTCCAGGACCAAAATAGTCAAGACCCATCCTTCTCCCAAGGTTCTTGGAAAGCGGGTTCAACTTTATACCCTGTTCACCAGGTCTAGGGTCCCAAACATTTTGCAAAAAAAAAGTAATATTTTTTTTTCATGAAACTTCACAATTCAAAATCTCATTCAGTTCAATCGAACATTTATGTATTCATCAAATTACTAGGCATGGACATTTTAATAGCTGTGTCAAATGGTCCACCAGAAATGTCCCAATACTGTCCTTTAGTCATCCTTTACATTGAGTATCTGTGTTTTCACCTGCTTTCAGGAGAGTCAAACCTTCCTTCAAATTGTCTACTTGATTTATCTTTTCAAAGTTCTGATTCTTGATTTGATTAATAAATTCCACTGAATTTTTGCTTTGTGATTAATATATATTCCTATCTTCATTAATTTCTTTCCCTCATTTTTATTTTGCTGTTCATTTTCTAGCTTCTTGTTTTGAGTTCTTAATTCAATTATACTAGATCTTTCAACATTTAAGCCTATTTATTTTAATAACAGCCATAGGATATGGATTTTACAAAAATTACTTTAATCACACCCTGACATGTATTTTTGCACAGTAGTCTCATTGTCTTAATGTCTACATAGTCTATTTTTTCCCCCAGTATCAATTTCAACTCTTATAGAAGTTATTTTTATTTTGTTTAATTTCTAAATTGCTATCATTTATCTTAATCTAGGCATTTTCTTGCTGTTGATGCAATCAGGAAATATGGTTTGCTAAATTTTAATTTGGGGAATTTGCTGTGGAGTTTTTAACTTGGTACATACATTGTATCAGTCCAGATAGTAACAAGGAAAAAAGTCTCTGTGCTTAAATAACCAATACTCCTTGCTCACCTACATCTTCATAATGGGTAAACTAGGAGTTCTTATAACAGTCATGCAAGGACCCTAGTTGATGGTTGCTCCACCTTGATACATGCTTCTATGGTCACTGAGGCAGAGCAAGGAGAACCTGGCTCGTAAACCTCTTCTGTGCCCATTTCATTGGCCAAAGAAAATTCAGATGCCTGAGTTCAAAAGAACATGAAAGTCTTACCTTGGAGGAGCACTGAATATTGTGAGTAAACATACTACTGCATGCATGCAACAGATGTTTACAAAGGACGATGGAGATATCTCCTACTCCAGAGCAAAGATTGGTACAAACAGTGGGACCCTGGCAGACAGTGTTAGTGTGTCCTGCCTTCTATTCCCACTCCCACTGCCCAGCCAGAGGTGCCCTGTGACCCACATGTGAGTGGAAGTCAGTGGAGTGTCTGGGAAAGTTTTCACTTTTCCAGTATTGGCGCTGCCCTATCTCTTTCCTCCTTCTTCCTGTTTCAACTGCTAAAGTGAGGATGGCCAAAGAAATCGCAGAAATATTTGCCTTGATGATGTTGAGCATCTGAACAAATACTAGCACCTGCCAACTTCCAGACTTCTCTTATGAAGAAAAAAAATAGATTCATATTTGTGTAAGCCACTGAGGCTGGATTTCTTGTTACTTGCATGTGAAAGCATTCCTGAATGATGAAAGAATTGAGTGTGTAAACAGGAGAGACAGTTTTCATCTTCAGTGGATAACAGTCCTATGAAATATTATGTTATGAGATATAGAAAAATATATATTGATCTCTGTTCCCAATTCATGCACAGAGCTCCTAAAACCCTTATCAATTCCTAGGTGACAAGAGCACTGGGAGCATCCTTTGTTCTGATATTTGGTATTCGAACCCAATTCCTGACATAGTTCCTAAATCCATTGGAATTTGTTCTAATGTAGTGACTCTCAACGGGCTCTTAGATGGGGCCCAGTGACCAGAAAGACAAAGCCATGATTAGAAACTTGGATTTTTCAGTCCCACTCCCTCCCCCACATCCTCCAGAGAGGAGAGAGGGCCTGGAAATGGAGCTAATGATGGATCACATCCAGGTGAGAAAGCCACTATGAAACCCCATAGTGTGAGTTTGTGAACACATCCACATCCTGCGAGGGTGACTCACCCAACTCTAGAGGGAGAGTCACCCAGGACCTTCCCAGACCTCACCCCATGTGTCTTCATCTGACTGTTCATCTGTACCCTTTACCATGCCCTTCAATGAACATAACTGAGGGTTTCTTTAGTTCTTTAAGGGTTCTGTAAGCTGCTCAAGCAAAGAATCAAATCCAATGGGGAGAAGATCATGGGGAGCTCTGGTGTGTGGCCCAGTGGAGCAGCACTTGGGGGTAACCTGAGGACCTACTGCTGTGACTGGCATCTGAAGTGGAAGCAGTCTCATGGGACTGAGCCCTTAGCCTGTGGGGTCTGTGCCAACTCCAGGCAGTGTCTGAACTGGATCGCACTGTAGGACACCCAACTGGTGTCACAAAGAAAAACTACACAAATGGTGTCCATTTCTGCCAAGAAGCTGGCTATGGTTTGGATAGCGATCTGATTCAATCTATAGATCAATTTGGGAAGTATTGCCCTGTTAACAATATTGCCTTCCAATCCATGAGTATAGCATATCTTTATAGTTCTTCAAATCTTCTTTATTTCAATAGCGTTTTACAGTTTTAGTGTACATCTTGCATCTCTTTTGTTTAGTCTTGAGTGCTTTATTCTTTTGATGCTATCGTAAATGAATGTTTTCTTAATTTTATTTCCAGAATGTTCATTTACTAGTGTATAGAAATACAGTTGATTTTTGTATACTGATCCTGTGTCTTGCAACCTTACTGAGTTTATTTGTTCTAGAAGTTATTTAGTAAATTCTTTAGGATTTTCTACATATAGGAACATGCCATCTGGAAACAGAGATAATCCTTTCCAGTCTGGATGACTTTCATTTTATTTTCTAGCCTAATTGCCCTGGTTCGAGCCTCCAGCACAATGTTGAGAGGTGCTGAGAGCAGATATCCTTCTTGTTCCTGATCTTAGGGGAAAACATTCAGTCTTTCACCATTAAGTATGATGTTAGCTCTAGTTTCTTGAGTGTTTTTTTAATGAAGGGATATTGAATAGTGTCAAATACTTTTTCTGCATCTATTACAATTGCTTTTGTCCTTCATTCTATTCATATGGTGTATTAAATTAATTGACTTTGGGGTGTTAAACCAACCCTTGCATTTCTGAGATCCCACTTGGTCATGGTGTGTAATCCATTTTATATACCGCTGGATTTTTATCAGTTTTTTTTTAAGGATTTTCCCATTTTTATATATGAGATATTGGTACATATTTTCATTTCTTGTGCTGTCATTATCTTGTTTTGGTATCAGGGTAATAGTAGCCTCTTAGAATGAGCTGGAACGTGTTCCCTCCTCTTCAGTTTTTTGGAAGATAATGACATTAATTCTTCTTAAAATGTTGGTAGAATTCTCCTGTGAACCCATGAGAAGAATGTATTCTGCTGGTGTTGGTCGGAGCGTTCTATAGATGTCTGTTAGTCTAATTTATTTATAGTGTTAAGTCATCTATTATCTCGTTGAGCTTCTCCCTAGTTCTTCTATTCATCACTGAAAGGTGGGTGTTGAAGTCTCTGTTATTGTTGAATTATCTATTTCTCCCTCAGTTTTGTTCATTGCTGTTGCATGTACTTTGTGGGTATTTTGTTAGATAAATATATATCTACATAATTGTTACATCTTCCTGATGTATCAATCCTATTATCATTATAAAATGCCACTCTAATATGCCTTGTTTTTGTTTGAAACTCTATTTTGATATTAGAATAGCCATTCCAGCTTTCACATGGTTAATATTTGCATGCTATTTCTTTTACATAATTTTACTTCCAACATACTTCTATCTTTGAGCCTAAAATGAATAGCATGGTTTTTAAATCTAGTCTTGCAACTCTTCCTTTTCATTGGATGGTTTAATCCATTCACATTTAATGTTATGGATATATTTGGAACCACTGTTTCATGAATACCATGTTTGTTCAGTCCCTTATTTTGAATTTTTTCATTTTTCTGGAGAAGTGCTTCAAGTAAATTTCTTATAACTATATGTGGATGGTATCTTTTCTGAGTTCTTGAATGCCTAAAAATATTTGTCTTTTATCTGTATACAAAAACAATAGTTTGGGATGGTATTAAATTCTGGGTCACAATTATTTTTCTTCAGAACTCTATAAACTTTTAACCATTGCCTTATAACATTTAGTGTTTCAGGGGAGCAATCTACTGCATGTATTTTTTCCCTTTTAATAATCACATTTTTGCCTAAATGATTTTAATATTTTCTTTTTATACTTGGAATTTATAAAACTCCACAAGATATGTCCAAATGCAGATTTTTTTCAGTTAATCCTGAGTTGTTTTGACATAAAGATTTAAGTATTTGGTCAAGTAAACTTTCTTCTACTCCATCTATTTCAATATGTGTTTCTGGAGCTCATTTTACATAAATATTGGATCATTTGATTTAGTTTCATATATTTTGTCTTTTATTACTTTTTTCTTTTTTTAATATATTTTATTGATTATGCTATTACAGTTGTCCCATTTTCCTCCCTTTATTCCCTTCCACCCTGTATACCCCCTCGCACCCGCATTCCCCCCCCCTTTAGTTCATGTTCATGGGTCATACATATAAATTCTTTGGCTTCTACATTTCCTACACTATACTTAACCTCCCTCTGTCTGTTTTCTACCTACCATTTATGATGCTTATTCTCTGTACCTTTTCCCCCATCCCCTCCTCCCATTCCCCTACTGATAACTCTCCATGTGATCTCCATTTCTGTGATTCTCTTCCTGTTCTAGTTGTTTGCTTAGTTTTTTGTTTGTTTTTTTTTTAATTTTTTTAGGTTCAGTTGTTAATAGCTATAAGTTAGTTGTCATTTTACTATTCATATTTTTTACTTTCTTTTTCTTCGATAAGTCTCTTTAACATTTCATATACTAAGGGCTGGGTGATGATGAACTCCTTTAACTTGACCTTATCTGGGGAGCACTTTGTCTGCCCTTCCATTCTAAATGATAGCTTTGCTGGATAGAGCAATCTTTGATGTAGGTCCTTGACTTTCCTGACTTTGAATACTTCTTTCCAGCCCCTTCTTGCCTGCAAGGTTTCTTTTGAGAAATCAGCTGCCAGTCTTATGGGAACTCCTTTGTAGGTAACTGTTCCCTTTTCTATTGCTGCTTTTACGATTCTCTCCTTATCTTTAATCTTGGCTAATGTAATTATGCTGTGCTTTGATGTGTGCTTCCTTGGATCCAACTTTTTGGGGACTCTCTGAGCTTCCTGGACTTCCTTTGCCAGATTGGGGAAGTTCTCCTTCATTATTTTTTCAAATAAGTTTTCAATTTCTTGCTCTTCCTCTTCTCCTTCTGGTACCCCTATGATTTGGATGTTGGAATGTTTAAAGATGTCCTTGAGGTTCCTAAGCCTCTCCTCATTTTTTTGAATTCCTGTTTCTTCATTCTGTTCTGGTTGAATGTTTCTTTCTTCCTTCCTCTGGTCTACACTGTTGATTTGAGTTCCAGTTTCCTTTCCGTCACAGTTGGTTCCCTGTACATTTTCTTTTATTTCACTTTTCATATCCTTGATTTTTTTCTCTAATTTGTGACCATATTCAACCAATTCTGTGAGCATCCTGATTACCAGTGTTTTGAACTTGCATCTGATAGGTTGGCTATCTCTTTATCACTTAGTTGTATTTTTTCTGGAGCTTTGATATGTTCTTTCATTTGGGTCTTTTTTTTTTTTTGGTCTCTGTGGAGCTGTTACTTAGTAAGGGGAAGAGCCTTAGGTATTTGCCAGGGTGGGGCAACCCACTTTGCTGCGTTGTGATGCTATATGTGGGGGAGGGGTCTGAGAATGGACAGTGATGCTTGTTCAGCTCTCTGTTGGCTTTCAGTCACTTCTGCTGACACCCACAAACAATTTGGGTCCTTCTGGTACTGATTCCCAGGTGGGTGGGTTTATGTATGTTCTAGGACCATGTGGGGCTCTCCTGTGAGGCTGGGAGTTTCTCCAGCTGCTTTAACCCCTACAGGTTTTTCAGTCAGAGGCTTTGTTTCCCTGCACTGGAACCCCAGGTTGCTTGGTCTGTCTTGCTCCCCAGTTGTTCCTCCATTTATCTGCATACGAATGTGGGACCGCCCAGTCCACCAGCCGCTGCCTTGCCGCAATCCCTCTCCACCCCAGCTGCCCATTTCCAACCCTCCTACCAGTCTGGATGAATGTTTCTTCTTTAACTCCTTGGTTGTTGGACTTCTATACAGTTCAGTTTTCTGTCAGTTCTGGTTGTTTTTTGTTTTTAAATTTATTGTTGTCCTTATTTTGGTTGTGCGAGGAGGCAGTGTGTCTATTTGTGCCTCCATCTTGGCCACAGTCTCTTTTATTATTTTTCTTTGTTTTTCTTTGTTCTAGGGTGTTCTCTTTTTTTTAATGGAAAAGTACATATTTAAAATGAGAAAATAAAGCACAAACCACACATTTTGAAATAATTGGTAAATACCAAATCCAGAAAATTAAGATATTTTAATTAACTATCTGACATACCTCTATAATACATTTTTCTACATTTTTTGGCTGCAAATATTTTGGTAGTCGCTTTATTTGACAATAATTTTATAATATAGTTTTCTATAAAGAGAACAGATAGGTTCAGCCCCTCCTTTAGCATGCTAACTTCTGACTCTGTGTGTTTCGAGCCTGTTCCTCCCACAACCTTCACACTTCTGGCATCAGGCACCCTGGTATGCCTGCTGTGATACCACCACTGGCTTTGGACCTTCATGTTGGGTGAGTTAGCACATTGGTTAGGAAGATCATTCCAGGCACAACCCAAATGTCCATCAACTGATGAATGGAGAACAAAATGGAATATTTCAGCCATAAAAAGAAGCAAATACCAATTCATGGCAACATGAACTTTGAAAACATTATAAGCAAAAAAAGCCAACACAAAAGACACACATATTATATGATTTTGTTTATATAAAATATCCAGAATAAGCAAATTCATAGAGACATAATATAGATTAGGAAAGGATTACAGGGTTAGGAGTTGGCGGCTGTGTGTCGGGGGTGGGAGGCAGGTCAAGGGTAATGGAGTTTCTTGATAAAGCCTTTTGATTCACTCATTGGATTATGCAATCCAATGTTTTTTCAATCATGTTTTGTATCTCCAAAAATTCCTTCAGCTTCTCTGATAATATCCTTGCATATTACCCTGCTTTTGCTTTTATCACTGCCTTATCTTCCTAAATCTCACTGTGGTGATTTGGCTTCACACGTGTCACCTGTTCTGAGTCCTCAGGGTAGTCCCCCACCCTTCCCTCTGATGAATTTCCTCATGTGTATGAAGACTTTTCTCAGAAATCATTGAGGATATTTTAATACCAGTAATTGAGTGGGTTTCATTAACAATACCCCATATGGATGGATTGTGATACAAAAGAGAAGGAAATGCTATGTTGTTTGATCATTAGGTTATTTGTTCATCTCACTGACTTCAGTAGCAGAGGTAAACATTCCACTCTGTTTATGGAGTATTATCATCTTCAGCCATTGAAAACCCTTCTCCTATTTTACTTATGCACATATGGAGTTATTTCCTTCTTGCTTAATTTATAACCCCCTCTCCAACCAGCCTCCTAGCAGGTACTCATCAGAGCAGGATTCCCTCTCCACTGCTGTAGGTTGTGAAAGCAGGCTCCAGGCAGCACAGTGGAGTCCCCACTCCCTAGAACCTCCACGCATGGTTGGAAGCTCAGGACTTGTCCCTCAGATTGTTCTGTACTCACTGGTCCTTGTCGCAGTCCTCTCACTGATTGCACAGATGGGATGAGGTTAGGGAGATTGGAGATGGGGGGGGGTACTTGTACCACTTTTTGGCAAGCATCTTCTCAAGGCTATGGGTCTCGATGGGCTACTCCCGATATTGACACTGAACACTCCTTTTGAGGCTTTGGGTATGGAGGGACTCCACTTTTTTCCTAGTTGTGGCTTAGAGTTTTCCCCTTTGTTTCAGCTAGGACAGACACTACAATGCAACATTGGAAGTGAAAGACACACAGCTTTAAATTGTCACCTGATCTATAAAAATCCTTTTCTCCAGCTTATTTGTTTGCAGTCCTATCAGAGGGAGAAACCTAACTCACAGGAATAAAAATGACACTAGAATTCTTCTCTACTTCAAAGAGAAAAATGACTGATGACTAATACTGCTCTCTTATTTTTCTGATAGACCTGAGCAAAGTAGGAAAATATAAATGTTTCTCTGCAAATAATGTGGGTCAATGAGGTTATTCAGTTAATATCTTTCTCCCCACTGTAAGCTACATAAACTCAAAGAGCATCTCAGTCTTGCTCAACACTCTTACCTACAGTGTCTAGCATACTGTAACTGACACACAGTAGACATTCAATAAACATTTGTCCATTAAATGAGCAAATATTCAACAAAACACTGGGCAGAAAAGTGGTATCTACAGGGAAAATGTTTTGACCCCAAGAACAGGGCATGGAGTCTATCTTGCCACAGACTGATGGTAGTGAGATAAGTGGTCAAGAAATAGAGCTCCTGCTGTCTCAGGCTTTGGAACAAACCTAGAACCTGAGCCAGATGAAAGCAAACCTACGGGTGAAACAGGAACCAGAGGAGTGTGGAACTGCAGTCATGATAAATGCCTTAAATCAGGATTCATGAAACCAAGGAGGCTTTGATGGTGGTGGTGGAGGGGGATCAGCCTGGTCACAGAGTCAGGGTAGACTTTGAGAAGAGACTCATACAGACCAATGAGGTGCCAAAGGGAAGGAAGACTCCTCCCACTCTTTCCTTCTTCCCTTATTCTCCTTCCCCTCCCTTTCTGTTCTCTCGGTCCTCTTCTCAGAATTCTGGAGTGTGCCAAAATTAGTGCCCAATGAATCATGTAATAGTTAGGGTACAGGCTATGCTGTTGAAACAAAGACCTAACCATGTGATAAAATAATAGGCTTTTATTTTTTCTCACACAATAGCTCAGAGCTGCAGGACTGTCTTGGCCTCCCCAACACTTGGCTTCTGTTTTTCGATCCAAGACAGCTGCTGTGTTACTGTTTCCCAGCAACAAGAAGGGGGAAAGAGAGGAAGTGGAGGGCAATCTGCTTCCTTTTAAAAGATGTGGTCTAGAATTTGCACATATCACTTCTTCTTACACCCTCCTGGCCAGAATTTACTCACACGGTCATACAGCTACCTGGAGGGGAGCTGAGAAATGCAACCTCTGGCAGGGTAGCAAGTGGGTAGTGGAGGGAAATTGCCAGTTTCCACTGCACATAACAGGATCATGAACCCAGAGAAGTTCATGTCTCAATGCGTCTGAACACTTGCCCAATGTTGACAAAAGTTCCTGCTTCACAAGCTAGAGCAGGATACCTGATGGCCCTCTTAGCCCCAAACCATGGTGAATGATCTATCCCTGAGTTTTCCAGACTCCAGTCATGTTAGAACCACCTCGACAATGTTGCCAGTTACCATGCACTCCCACTGCAAAGTCACATGACAGCCCTAAACCAGAGATGCACATGCCCTTCCTGCTCTTATCATGAGTCCACACTGCCCACAGATTCTCAATTCATTTATCATCACCTCCCTTGTTTAACAGGCAAACGTGTTCCAGAACTCTTTTTTTACATTTTAAAGCTGCTGTTTTATTTACTATTTATTATTTTTTGGTTTTTTATTTATCATATTTTTTCCATTGCCATTAGCCTCCCCCCTGCAATCACTACACTGTTGTCCATGTCCATGAGTTCATGTTCCAGAATTAACACGTAGGAAACTGTAAAAATACACTATTATCCAGGCCTTCGCCTTAGACCAACTGGATCATGTCTAAGCGAGGGTTCAAGACTTCAGTAATTTTTTTTAAAAACTCCCCAGGGGATTCTAATGTGCCATGAGGGATACGGGCCAGTGCCTTAACACTCAGAAATACTACTTTATTTCCACAGATGGCATAACAGCTTTGTTAGTTTCTGTTGCCCTGACTTGGGTGGGAGTGGTTTAATCTCATAAACATTACATTTATGTTCATTCTTGGTAGGGAAGGGACACAAGAGGAATTTCTTTTTCCAGTATCAACCAGACATTCAGTAAGTCTACCAGCTGCTGACTCCCTCTTCAAAGCTGTAGCCATATGATTTTTCAATTATGGCTCGAAGCTAGGTCACTGCATTCCTTAGGCCTTCTTCATCTACTCACCTGGGATGAAGATCAGGAAAAGCCAACTGCTAATCCAGTTAACACCAAGCACCAGACATTTTTCTCAATACATTACGTACATGAAACTGAGGCACAAAAATGTTAACCGATTTGCCCAGACCCCAAAATGAAGAAAAGGTAAAGCTGGATTTGAACCCTGGCAGTCTAGCTTCTGAATCCATGATTTCAAAATCCCTATACTAGACCAGGGAGGAGGGGGCCACTCCCACCACCATGGCCACTCCCACCGCCATGGTCACAGGTCAGAAAGAAGCCAACATGAGATTCAGACTGAACAAACATTTGATGAGCATTGAAATTTGTGGGGAAACTTCCATCCTACCTCTCATGGAGTTTCTGAAGCAACAGACCTCAAGCCCACTCCTCTTCACCTTCCCATTCTCTTGCCTACCTGCTCCCCAGGTAACCTCACACTGGGCCTCTCTAGAACACCTCTACCTGCTCCCCAAGAACCCTGTGAGGGGCTGCCTTCCTTCTTCTTCTTTAAGCACAGGATGGCTCAGCAATCACTGGTCAAGTTAGTCAGCCAGCTCTGGCCATAGCCACTTCTCCTGCTCCCATTGGGGTGTGGAGTGGGGTACAGTACAGTACAGACACATGGCCCAAGCTGTTGCACAGACAGCGTCTGCCCTCGGCCCACAGGGAGATACTGGCTGCTGCATCCCCGTTAGCCCCAACACAGGCTCAGGAGACAGTCAGGGAACACGAAAGTGGTTGTCAAGTAAAAAGTACTATGCAGGTCACCCCTCTATTATTCCCTTCCTGCACTGTCACTCTGACAAGCTTTGCCTGACACAGGGGCATTCATTTTCCATGCCACCCTGCCATAAACACAGATTTGTTTGGATGGATGATAAATGAAATGCAAATGTGGCTGGAGGCCCAGTGCTGAGATGCTGAGAATACAGGTCACTCCACACTCCTGCCTCACCCACCTATCCCTGCAACACCTTCAGCCCTGCTTTACATCTGCTGCATCCCGTGGCTCTGCGGAGCAAAAGGTGACTTGCAAGGTGAGCTGACACAGTATTCTCATCAGGTAGCAGAAAGCTGATGGAGAAAAATTCACTCCCTCAATGAGGCTTCTGATCTCATGTTTATCTTCATTTGAACCATCCTGGGTTTTAATTGCAAGCCACTTTCATCCTTTTTCCAGAAGCAGGCAGGGCATACATTATAAAATAAATAAATGATTAAGAAACATCTAATTATTGTTATTGGTTTCCTACTTGAAGGTCCTTCCAAGCTGCTTCTTATTAAAGTCATTCATCAAGGCGCTGCGTGCCCTTTCTGCAGGCACTGCTCCCAGGACCAACACACGACTGCCTGTCTCATGTGGCATGTGGTGCTTAGTAAACATGGGAGAACAAATGGCTGGGAATTCCTCCCTCGGCCTTAACACCGGCGTGATGGATCGGTGCTTCCTGAGCATGGCGATGAGTTTCTGACCATACATCCGCCTGACCACAAACACAGGTGTCAGCCTGAGCAGACGCCAGCCTCCAGCTGTCTCTCCAGAGCACACGCAGAGAGAAACGCCCTCATTTCCCACTCAGGGACCTCATCAATTTTTCATATGCTGCAATCCCCGGGCTTATTAAATATGTATAACAAGGTCATTATTTACCAAACAACCTTCCAGGCTATGTCCAAGGCCTCAGAGCAGGGACCTCCCTTGGGCACCCCTCTTCCTCTGGAAAACCTTTTCAGTAGAGGCAGCGAGTCAAACAGGCAGGTCTCTGCCTTCCTTCGCAGTCATCTCTGTAGGTTCTCTCCAGGCTTTGGTGGAGGAACATGTGGGGCCAGAGGAGACCAAAGCATGAAGAAGCTAAGTGTCCTTGAACTGGGGCCTTTCCCATCAAGACCCACCTCAGCCATGTAGTGACCTTGCCATTCTGACCCCACTGTCCCCCAGTCTACTTCCAAATCACTCTCTTCTCCCTGGTTCCACAGGTTATGTCTTGAGGCATGAGACAAAGAACTTGCTCACTCCGTGAAGATTTACTGAGCAACTGCGCGTACAGAGGGTAGGCACTGCTTTAGGGGCTTGGCAACACAGTGTGGCAGACGTGGGGCTGCCTCCCCAGTGCTCACCCCCTGAGTTCTCTGCCAGAGCCCACCCTCAACACTGGCTGGAAATGCCACACCTCGCTTCTTTCCTTTTCCTTGCCATTTGGTCACAGGCAGGTAACCATGATCCCAGCCAATGGAATGAATATGAGGAAAGGTTTTCAGAGAACAAGGGTGAGTCTGAGAAATATTCTCCACCCTGGTCCAGACACCAAGGCAGAGAGAGGTCCTGCCTTTGAGATGGATGTTGTCATTAAAGACCAAGTCTGAGAACAAAGGTTAACATGTGGAGAATGGTGGGAAGAGCCTGGTCCTTAATGACACTGTGAAGCACTGAGCCAAGCCCTGTGCCTGTCCTGTTGCAAGACTTCTTTTTAAATGAGGTTTTCAAGACATCTTTCTTTCACCATTAGAATCCCTCAAGAATAAAATTGTTGCAGGCAAGATCCACTGGTGGATGCTACAGTTAGCACCAAAGTTTGAGGAGAAACAGGTTGTTAGCATGGTCTAACACTATCTCCCCAAGACAGTTATTAAGTACAAAGGGAAATACAGTAACTTTACAGTGGAGAAACCCAGAAGACACCACCTTACCCATGTGACCAAAGGTGTAGCTTTCCAGAAACAAGACATATTAATGATGCACTGAGAGGGCATGTGGCTTTTGTAATATTTTTCCCCCAAGATGGAAAGCTCCCATCTAATCATGATGGTGCACAAGACAACCTAAACTATAGGATATTCTTTATAATAACTGGCCAGTATTCTTCAAAATCATCAAGGTCATGAAGGGAGAGCTGTCATAGGTTGGAGGGACCAAGGACACATGACAATGAAATGTAATGTGGGAATCTCGGACTGGATTTTGGAACAAAAAAAAAGCCATTAATGGGAGGTAAAAACTATAGTCTTTATCGGGATTTCACCAGTTTTTCCTCTTCTAGTAACTGCATTACTAAATACAGTTTTGTACGTTGACCATTAAGTCCCCTTATTTAAGATGGTGTGACTTACCACAGGCCGCATGTGGCCCAGGATGGCTATGAATGCAGCCCAACACAAAATTGTAAATTTACTTAAAACCTTTTTTTTTCCCCTCATCATTTTTCATTAGTATTTGTGTATTTAGTGTGTGGCCCAAGACAACTCTTCTTCTTCCAGCGTGGCCCAGAGACACCAAAAGGTTGGACACCCCAGGCAGTATTGGAGTCACACTGTGAACAAACACAAGCTTTGAAGTAATTGGCTTAGGTTCATACCCAAGACCTCCTACTTACTACCTGTGTGATTTTCAGGTAGGTTATTCATTCTCTCTGAGCCTCAATACACATCTGTAGAAAGCTGAAATAATAGAGCAGACTTTGGTTGGACATTCTGTTGCTCATGGTTGAGAGTATCCAAAATGATGCAGGAACACAGCAAAGACAAATACTCTGCTCAAATGGGAACCGAACCACAGACTGGTGGGAAAGATATAGGATAACCTAGTGAAGAAATAGGTAAGAATTTCAGAGATGGAGAAGTCCTGTGAAAATACACTGGATAATAAGATGAAGGTGACTGCAGAGTGGCCCGAGGAGGACTTTCCCAGATTCTAAGAAGACAGAGAGGACTTGTCATGTGAACACCTGGGTGAAGGGTCCCAGCAGAGGAAAGAGCGAGTGTCAAGGCCCTGTGGTTGACATCCTACAAGGTGGCTTCTGTGCCTGGAGTGGAGGAATAATGATATAACACAGGGATGGAAAAGTGTACAGACTTAAGAGGCTCACGCAGAAGCCCCATCAGAACTATGGCAACTTGGACTGGGGTGTGATCCATGGAAAGAGAAGTGGAAAGATTTAGGATATGATTGTGCATGAGATATAAGAAAGGCGTGAACAAAGGACCCCTGGTTTCTGGACTGAGCAATGGAAATGGATGGATGGTGATGCCATTTACTGAGTCCTGGAAGAGGATGGAAGAACAAATCAGAAGCAGTATTTTATTTTTTTATCCTCACCCAAGGACATTTTTTCATTTTTAAAAAATTTTTAAGTATGTTATATTGATTATGCTATTACAGTTGTCCCAATTTTTTCTGCCATTACTCCCCTCCACCAGGTAACCCCCTTCCCTCCAGCATTCCCCCCTCCTTAGTTCATGTCCATGGGTCATGCATGTAAGTTCTTTAGCTTCTCCATCTCCTATACTCTTCTTACCATCCCCCTGTTTTATTCCTACCAATTACACTTCTTAATCCCTGCACCATTTCCCCATTCTCCCCCTTTCCCCTCCCAGCTGACAACACTCCAAATGACCTCTATATCTATGATTCTGTTTCCTGTTCTTGTTGTTTGCTTAGGTTGTTGTTTTGCTTTGTTTTAAATTCAGTTGTTGATTGCTGTGAATTTGTTGCCTTTTTAATGTTCATGGTTTCAACATTTTTCTTAAATAAGTCCCTTTAATGTTCCGTGTAATAATGGCTATAGGGAACGATTCCACATATTGTGGGAACTGTAGCTCAGCTCTCACTTTGGAGAAAACTCAGTGGGATGTGGGATTCAGCAAGCAGGCCCCACGTACACGGACAGGTTTTCCTGTTGGTAAATCAGGCCTACATTTTTCCTAGAACTAAGGCTTGCACTTGTTACCCTGGATTAAAGCAACAAATATTGATTGTGTATCTTTTTTTTTAATTTTTTAAGATTTTATTTTTATTTATTTTTAGAGAGAGGGGAAGGGAGGGAGACAGAGAGGGAGAGAAACAGCAATGTATGGTTGCCTCTCACATGGCCCTCACGGAGACCTGGCCTGCAACCCAGGTACGTGCCCTGACTGGGAATCGAACTGGGACCCTTTGGTTCCCAGCCCACACTCAATCCACTGAGCTACACCAGCCAGGGCTGATTGCATATCTTTAAAGCAGCTTCCTGAAAGCCTATGACAAACCTCTCAAGTCCAGCCCAACCCCTTTTCCCTTTACATTTGCAAATATCCTTGTTTGATGTCCTCTCCTTTGTTGTCTATCACCTGATGAGGACCTGTGCATAGTAAATGAAAACCACCCTCAATGTAATGTGCCCAGAAAAGCAATAAAAGCCTGTCCAGGTAGGTCCCACTCTCTCTCTGACTCAGAGAGGGGCCATGTAGTCCCCACATTTTCTCCCCAGGATCTACATGTGCATTATTTACAAATCAGCCACAGCATATGGATTCTGCAGGACAGGATCTGCAACAAATGGCTTTGTGGTGATGAACTCCTTTAGCTTTATCTTGTCTGGGAAGCTCTTTATCTGCCCTTCCATTCTAGATGACAACTTTGCTGGATAGAGTAGTCTTGGATGTAGGTCCTTGCTTTTCATGATTTTGAATACTTCTTTCCAGCCCCTTCTTGCTTCTTTTGAGAAGTCAGCTGATAGAATTATAGGAACTCCTTTGTATGTAACACTTGGCTTTTTTCTGGTTGCTTTTAAGATTCTCTCTTTATCCTCTCCTTATATCTTTGGCTTTTTAATTATGATGTGTCTTCGTGTGTTCCTCTTTGGGTCCAACTTGTTTGGGACTCTCTGTGCTTCCTGACTTGTATGTCTATTTCCTCCACCACATTAGGGAAGTTTTCTTTCATTATTTTTTCAAATAAGTTTTCAATTTCTTGCTCTTCCTCTTCTCCTTCTGGCATCCCTACGATTCAGATGTTGGCACATTTGGAAATGCTCCAGAGGTTCTTCAGCCTATCCTTGTTTTTTGAATTCTTATTTCTTCTTTTTGTTCTTGTTCAATATTTATTTCTTCCTTATGTTCCAAATCATTGGTTTGAATCCCAGTTTCCTTTCCTTCTCTGTTGGTTTCCTGTGTATTCTTCATTTCACTTAGGGTGACCTTCATTTTTTTTTTCCTTTTTTTCCTTTTTGCCATATTCAAGGAGTTCTCTGAGCATCCTGATAGCCAGTGTTTTGAACTCTGTGTTTGGGAGGTTGGCTATCTCCATTTCATTTAATTCTTTTTCTGGAGCTTTGTTCTGTTCTTTTATTTAGGCCATTTTTCTTTGTCTCCTCAATTTAGCAGCCTCTCTGTGTTTATTTCTGTGTATTAGGTAGAGCTGATTTTACTCCCTTAGTAGTGTGGCCTATGCAGAAAAGGCACCTGTGCATTGTGTGGGGCAGAGCCTTAGGTAATTGCCGGGGTGGGTCAATCCACTTGTGTGAGGAGGGCTCTGAGAGGGGATAATGCCACCACTTGTCTTCTGGTAGTTCACCCAGTGCTCGCTCCATTTTCAGTCACTTTACCTGCTTCCCATGTGTGACTGGCACCCTTCCAGCTGCTGCCCTGGTGGTGAATCCCAGAGTTGGTGAGTCTGTGTATGTTCTAGGACCACGCTGGTCCATTAAGTGGAGAAAATCTAGCAGTTTTGTCCATTTCCCCAACTCCCTCTGTCTTTTACAGCCAGAGGTAATGGGGATATATCTTCCTGGTGCTGGAACCCTGGGCTGTGCAGTCTGGTCTGCGGCTGGGATAGCTCACTTCCTAGGATCCCTCCTGTCTGTTCCACTGCCACTGTCACCTTTCCATGCCACACCACCTCTCTGCTCATCTCCACGACTCCACCCCTTACTTGTCTTGATGAATGTGTCTTTTTTAAATCCTTGGTTGTTGGACTTCCATAAACCTCAATTTTCTGATGGTTCTGAGTGTTTTACTATAGAGATCTGGTTGTAATTCTTTCTATAGTTGCATAAGGAGGCAAAGCATGTCTACCTATACCTCCATCTTGACCGAAGTCTAGGTTAAATATTTTAATAAGGTAATTAGTCACTCTGTTGGTCAAATACAAAGTTAAATACAGTCATCATATGACCTAGAAATTCTGCTCCTAGGTATACACTTGGGAACTGTTCCTGGTGTGGGGTGGTGAGACTCGCATGCAATAACTGAACAGGAGTGAAGCAATGGTGCTGGGGAGCAGCTTGAATGCCTTCACTGAATCACAGGAGCCCATCTACTGTTTCAGGGACTCCTCATGCACCAGGCAATGTCCTAGATCCTGAAGAAACAGCAGCAAGCATCTCTGTCCTCATGGGACTTGCGTACAGATCATTGGTTTATTATAAAAGGATATAACTCAGGAAAGCCAGATGGAGGAGATGCCTAGGGTAAGATGTGGGGAAAGGGCATGGAGCTTCTATGCTCACTGCACCACTCTCCCAGAACCTCCATGTGTTCACCAACCTGGAAGCTCTCTTTCATTGCTTTGAGAGAGAGAGAAAGGAAGACAGAGAAGCATCAGTGTGAGAAACACTGACCAGCTGTCTCCCATATGTGCTCTGACTGGGGAAACTGACAACCTAGGAATGTGCCATGACCAGGAATTGAACCCTCAACCTTTCAGTTCAGGAAAACGCTCCAACCAGCTGAGCCACATCAGTCAGGGCCAGAAGAAATATTTAAAGAGATAATGACTGAAACCCAAACACATTCATGAAAATGAAGGACAAAAACAAAAACCCCATACCCAGGTCCCTCATAGAAAAACCAATGAAAAACAGAGTGAAATCTTCAAAGCATTTAGGAAAAAAAGACATACTTTCAAAGAAACAGCTAGAAGACTAATAATGTTACTGAACTGAAGTGAGGGTTTTTGGCTGCCAGCTGCCACCAACAGGAAAATTCCAGAGGCAAAGGTAGGTAAGGAAGGAAAAAAGGTCTTTATTCAAATGCTGTACAGTCTGGGAGAATGGCAGATTTCTCCCAAAGCCCATACCCTCTGGGAAACCCAGAGGAAAGCCCAGCCACCCTCAACCAGACCAAAACCAAAGGAAGCATCCAGAGTTCTTTCTCCCATTTAAAGTACTATCCCATGGGAACCACAGGCAGCCTCTGAATTACCATCCAGGCAGATCTCAGGCTCGCTCCTTGGAACTCACAGGTGCAGCTGGTGCAGCCATTCACCACATGGCTTCTGGAGCCAGAAGGTCCCACAAATGCACTTGCCAGTATGTTCACGAGGTGGGTAAGAGACCCATCACTTCTTTCCCTTGGGTTTACATTCAGTTTCCTGTGTGGGCCGGACCAGGTGCTTTCTCAGTCCTAACTTCCACATGCTTTGGGAGGGTTCACCCCCCAATCCCTTTTGTCCTCAAGCTAGACTGACGGGTTTCTTTGATATAGAACCTCCCCCTGCCATCTGTCTGACCTCCATGGCACATGCGCTTCCCCCTGGTCCCACCCCCAAGCGGGTACTGGAAGAGGGTAGGAGGGCTTCCCCCACCTCCACACACACTCCCCACCCAACTGTCTCGCTAGCCTTGCATGTGCTCAGTGCAAGACTACCTCCTGTCACCATCTTGCCCAGGGCAGGGGATATGCCACCCCACTATAGGTGTCAATAACTGACTTATCTATAGAAATAATAGAAGGCAGGAGACCATAGAATGAAAAGGAAAGAAAATAACTTCCAATGTGGAATTCTATTCCCAGTGAAAATACCCTAAAGAAAAAGGCAAAGTAAAGACATTTCTAATCAGATGAAAGGGAAAAGAATACGTCATTCGCACAGGCTTCAAAAAGAAACACTAAAGGGAATTCTTCAGGCAGAAGGAAAATAATTGCAGAAGAAACACTGAAACACAGGAAGGAGTGAGAGCAATGGGAAGTGAATATTGGTAAATCTCAGCGAATACTGACTTCCAGCACTAATAATAATGTTAGTCATAGGAGTTACGTACCTACATATGTTAAACATGCACAGATTTGAAAGCTCAACAGCAAATAGTAAATGGTGGAAAGGGGAAGTGGGACTGAAGTATCCTGCGGTCCTGAAGGGGTGAAATCACTCATTTCTCTTAGACTTATAAATCAAGAACGTGTGTGGAAATCACAAGGGTAACCACTAGAAGAGGAGAAAAGAATGAATTACAAACAAGCTAATAGAGGAGAGAAACTGGATTTTTCAAAATGTTTGATCTAAAAGGCTAGAAGAGAAAAAGGAATATAAAACAGGTGGGCCATATATCAAAGAGAGCAAGGCCGTAGATAAAACCAAATACACTAGTAATTATGTTAAATGTAAACAAACAAGCACCTCAGTTACACTTCCCAATGACCAAGTGGATAACATTAGTCACATTTTACAGGTGAAGAATTTGAGGCACAGAGAAGTCAAGTAACCTGCCCAAGGTTGTCTACCAGGAAACTGTTGACACCAGAGTGTGAACTGAGCAGCCTGCCTCTGGGCCTGGGCCTGAGCATGCAACGTCCCCAGGAGCTCCCCTCCTCTCTGCCCACCCAGCACTGCTTTAGTCAGCCCTTCCATGGACCGCACCCAGGTGTCCACATCAAGTTCCTAACGGGACTCCCTGGCACCACCCTGTTGCCATGGTGACTGTGCTAAGGCACAAACTGGATCTTTGCTCTCCCCGAAATTAAACTGTCTTCCTGGATTCTCACTTGCTTCAAGACAAATGTATTCAGTCATAAAAGGTCCTTCTAGATGAGGCCTCTGCCAACGGCCCTGCCCCGCCCCACGCCCTGTGTCCTATGAGAACACTTCATGTGCAGCCTCACAACCCTGCAGGTGCTGTCATTCCTCATCTCCTAGACAGGAAGGCATGCTCAGAATGCCTAAGTGATGACCCAAGCAAATTCACTAATCCAGATGGTAAATATTTACTAAGTAACTACCATGTAACTGGCACTGTCTCAGGTGCTAGGAAAAGAACAGGGAACAAAACAGGCGAAGGTCCCTAGCCTCCTGTGGTCAGTCAGTCAGCTGGCCCTTGGCATCCACGGATTCCACACATGTGGGTTAAGCCACTGCAAACCAAAAAAGAATTTTGTTTAAGTTTCATTGTTGCTCATGTGTATAGTTAGACCTATGAAGATGATGATGGTTGCATCTGTACTAATCATGTAGACTTTCTTCTTGTCACTATTCCCTAAAATAATACAGCGTAACAAGTATTTACATAGCATTTATACTGTATAAGGTATAAGATACCCAGAGATGATTTAATATACCAGAGGATGTGTGCCAGTTTTTTGCAAATACTATGTCACTTTATACAAGGGACTTGAGAGTTTGCAATTTTGGTATCCGTGAAGGGTGCTGGCATCAATGCCCTGTGGATACCAAGGGATGACTGTATTATAAATGTATATACATACTGTGTTGCACATATATTGTACAGATACTGTGCTAGCTGGTGAGTGGCGACATGAAGAAAAAGTAGGGAGGAGGAAAAGTGGACTGCAATGTTTTAAAAGTGTGGCCAGGGAAGGCCGATGCGACACTGGCATTTGAGTGAAGATGGAGAGAAGGGAATGAGCCACACAGGCATCGCAGAGACAGGCCTTCTGGAGGACACCAGGAGATGGGCTGCAAATGGTGAAGCCTTGAGGGCAACGCGTAAGTGGTAGGGCAGTGGCTCTGAAATGTTAATTTTCTATCAACTAATCCAATCCGACTGGGCAGCAAGCTCCTCAAAGTGTGGTCATATCTCCAGCATTTGGGCACACAAGGGGAATTGCTAAATTAAGGAGCTTGGACTTCAATTTTGAGTGGGACAATAAAAGGCACCTGCCCCACGACCACCCATCCTCCCCTGTGCTGTCCCCTACTTGCGTCTCCCCTACCCCTCAGGAGAATGAGCCTGATACCTGTCCCTGAGTCCCCAAAACTGGATATGTATAGCCTGGGCCTCTACAAGTTCTCCCCACACAAAGGAAAGGCAAAGGAGAGCCAGCTGTGGGGCAGGAAGCCTGATTCTGACTACAACACTGGTTTCACTCACACTATCTCCCTACTTTCTTTCAGAAAAACTGAGCTGTTAGTCTAACTGGTATCGTATCCTAAGTGCTGTCAAAGAACAGGTACCAGGCCACTGGGTGACATGGCAGAACGCAACAGCCTTTCTGGGGGAGAACAGTCCTTGCCCCCTGTGTGTAGAAAACATCATGGGGTGAGAAACATGGCTAAGATCAGACCAAATCAAGACTGAATTCTAGAAGGTTCTGTATAAGGCAGACCCAAAGTGTCACAGGTGGGCACAGGTAACCAGGTTCTTGGTGATCAGGACAAAGAATTGAACTGAACACCCCGAGTTTATGACAGAGAACACGGGAGCAGGCCAACCCCAAGCAGAGACTGACCTCATGGGCTGGAGGGATTCTATTCTTATAGGGTGGATCCTTCCTGGCTAGTTTTGGCGGGCTCTTATTGCACAGGTACAAGTAGTTGTATTACTTTAAAGCTACTGCGCATGTGGTCTCCCATGATTTTCCTTGACTGGCCACCAGGGAAAGGGGTCCCAAAATGTTACCAAATGGATCCCCCTTCTCCTGGGGTCCCCCTGTACTAGGTTTGCCTTGCCCATTGCCAGACAATTATAGCTCTCCATGTTAGAGATTGGTGAAAGGGAAAGGATTTATTCAAGTTATACAGACTAAAGAGTAATGACTTAATGTCTTCATTAAAATCCCAAAGTCCCTTAAAACACCCACAAATACACAGTCCTTCCTTCCCCCTTTGCCCAGTCTGGGTTACCGTATCTCAGGAAAGGAAATAGAAGTCCATGGCTCAGGTAGACCCGGCTCTTCCCAGTAATCTGTGCTTGGGTTGTAGGCCTCCCTTGGTTCCCAGCACCACCAGCTGTCACCAGGATCTCCAGTTTTCTTAATCCAAATCTGTGTGGCACCTTCTCATGGCCCAACAGCAAGAGTCCTTTCACCCCTTTCCTTCCTACAGTGTCTCTCCTGCATTCTTCCAAACTTCTAAGAAAGAGCTCTGCATCGCTGCTACACCTTGCTTTCCAGCTTCCTAAGCTGCGTGGCAAAAGGAGACCCAAAGCCGCGCGGTTCCTCCCTGCCAAAGCCGCGTGGCAATTCTCTGCTAAAGCGGCATGGTGACTCTTGTCGTGGCTGCCACGCCTGGGCTTAAATCCCAGCGCTAATCTTCCTCTGCAGCCCCATTTCCAACTCCTCCCACAACCAGCTACACTTGCCAGCACTCCCATATTTTCCAGCTTTTCTGGGCTGCCATAGTAAATCTGGGCAGGCATGGCCCCATGTCACGGAGCCAATCATCTCCAAGCTCTCACGCAGGCACTGTAACCAAGGGGAGTTGCCTCCCAGTTATATCTTGGGTGGAAGTCACTTCCATGCCCCTGGCTCAAAGCATGGCCACAGCTGTTAAACATATCTATGAAACCAGTTAAACGTTATAGATATGTTAAATGACCATTCTAGAGGTTATCTGCAAAACTGTTGCTATGCAAAACAACTCAATGGCCCTGCTCCATGTATGCCATCCTCCAGTTCAGACTTGTGGGGGTGAGGACATCCCATATTTTAAATATTTCCTGGACACCCTGAGTTCTGGACCCCATTGCAAATCCTTCCTTTGGGGGCCCCTTCACTGCACCCTGTTACAAATGCACCAGAGATGGGAAACATACAATGACCCACATGGAGATGCCCAAGACACCACACAAGGCTGCAAAAAAGAAAATCAAACATCCACCTCAGAGAACTCAGGTGCCAGCCTGAGAAAGACATGGGGTGGGAATGCGGGTCACAATGGCCCATAATCACTGAGGGCAAGGGGCTTTCTCATGCCTTTGCTTTCTCCAGGAAAACTGAGAGGAAGATAAAGTTCAGGGAGGCAGTTATTTTCAGATATTTGAAAACAACCCTTCAAATACTAACAAAATGTTCCTCAAATATTTGCTTAGCTATTAAACCTGTATATTTTGACATGCAAACCTTCATGCATAATGAAGCCTCTTGTGTGCTATGTGATTACACTCTTTAATGGTACCTAAAACACAATTTTCCCATTTAAAATGAGAGGTTTATAAATGCTGTACGTTGGTTTTAAGGCATGTGCTCTTCACTCATCCTTGGTTTGCAGGTCTCCCTGCCTCAACCCTAAGCCATAATGCTGTTGTGACCTGCTTTCCAGTTCTAGGGAAAAGTATGGCTGTAGCACTCATTTAAAGTGAAACCCTACTCACTGACAAAACATGACTCAACACATGCTGAATTAGCATTTCAACAGAGACTGGACAGTTGTTTCTGATACTAGCGACCTTCAGTGTCCCCATGTGGTCATATGAGGTATGACACCCTCAACAGAGTCCTGTCCTGCAGGGTCCACCAGAGCTAGGAATTTCAACAGAACAGGATGGTTAAAAAGAAAGCTGTGAAGGACAAGAGGACCCAGAAAAGGATGGTGCCTTTTAGATTGCTATCTCCTCCTATCATATGAGTGGTAGAAGAAGGAAAAAATATAAACTGCTTGAAGTCCGTTGAAATTGATTTAGATTTTGAGTTGTTATGCACCTTTGGGACAAACTGCCTCATGAAGAAAATGGGAATATTAATCCTTGATTGTGAAAATAAAGTAAGCATAGATGTGACTTTTTGTTTTAAAAATTTACAGAGAATATATGTATCCGCCTGTAACTTGTTTTCATTTAACAGTACAATTTTAAGACATGTCATATACGTCAATGTAGTACCAAGATCGGCTTAATTTTTCTATTGTTAATTAACACTATAAATATAGTTTGGCAAAAGGGAGAAAGAGGAGTATGGATGAAGGGCATCATGTAGTAAGTTTATTGTATTTTGTTACATGTTCCACTTTTCTCTTAATTCCAATTGCATGGTATATAATCAACTGCTGTTGCAGAAGTAAAACGTTTTAAACATAAAAATATAAACTCTGCATCTTAAAAGTGCATACACGTTGAATAAGACATACAAATAAATAACAAAAGTCAGTGACATATCTCATGCACTTGTTCTAAAATAATTCAAAATGTATGATACACTCTTCTCCCAGCCTTGCGGGGAGACACCTGCCTTCCACATTACTGCACAACTAAAGGAAATTACAGATCACTGTGAATGGTGCATGGATGACAGCAAAGCCATTTCATGTAGTGCTATGGCATGCAGCTTTTAAGACAGCTCTAGAAATCCCAGTGTAAAGACTGAAGCATTCCATCGAGAAACCATGTTTGTGAAGGGCCTGAGTTCCGTTTCAGCGAGTGGTGAGAGGCACAGCGGGAACGTCAATGCAGACAGAAAGCCCAGAAGAGCCTCGGCATGTGGAAATGCGTAACCACCTTCCCCTTGGGCGTCACGACCTCCCATCAGTTGAGTAGCACCTAACATGAAACATGATTTCATATTACGTTTTCTCCACTGCCAGTCTCACTGCCCTGGAGGGCTTTCTACAGGAGACTGCAACCTGGACGTTTCCTTATCTTTATGCCTTGAAATGTTAAACAGCAGGTAAGTTGTCTCTTTTTTCTGTAGGCAGCATAATGCTCAGTGGGATGAACCTGAGAAGCACAGCAGATTGTTTTGAAGATGCTGTAGTGCATTCAGCTCACCACAAATTAACGCTAAATTTCGTTGGCCTCCACCAGTAGGTAATGCATATGGCCAAATTTTTGGATGATTATTATTATTTTTTAATTACATGAAAATACCAGCAAGAGTTAAAAAAATGATTCCAGATAAAATTTAAATATACTCCCTGAAACTACATTCTGAGTAAGTAGAGAATGAGCTAAACAGGAAATTCAGAGGCAGCCTAGGGTCTACTACTATAATTACTACAAAGAAAACATCACTGTATAAAAAGCAGCGACAGGTTTTCCTAGGCCACAGAAGGCTTCACTTCAGCATTTTCTAGCTCAGAGTGACTCCCTATCCCCACTCCACCCCCAAGCCTGGCTGTGCTCTGACTCCAGGAACACTTTGCCTGCCTCTCCATGGACTACAGCACCAATTCCCACCAGACTGGCAAATGCTGGGACAAACACCAAGTGCTCCAAACTCCCAAATTGGGCCTCCAGTCAGAATATCCCCCAGACTTCAAACAGGAGGTTGATAATGAGTTTTCCATGTTTTTTTCCTTTTCTTTCCATCACAAATAGAGGAATCTGACACTCCCAAGTGATTCTCGCCCTTATTCTCAGCAGTGCTCGATTCTGACGGCACATCAGCATCAGAATCATGAGAAGCTTTAACACATGTGGTCTTTCCGGGGACCCAGCCCTACACTAATTATATGAAAAGCCTGCAAGTGGGAGGGACCTAGGTATTTTTATAAGTTTCCTAGACAAGACTCTTAAATGTTGGGTATCAGAATCTCCAGCAAGTCATTCAGAAGAAGCTTCACAGAATCTTGGGGACAGTCTATTGAGATTTGAAAAAGCCTCCCAAGTCCATTATGGATCTCACTTCTCCCCTAAATTGGGCAACACTGGATTAAAATGAATGTGAGAAAGATCTAGAAACGAATCCATCCTATGATGCCACCATAAATCCCACAAACTTAGTCTTCATGTGACCAGTGGCTGGGGCAGCTCAAAGCTTTCCAAAATAGCTTCATGTCTCTACAAAAGCATTTAAAAATTGTTAGTACTATTAGAAGCCATGTTCTCTCCTTGTGACCATGATAGGACCTTAGAAGATATAAAAAAATTAAAATTTATAGAAAATGGCAGGTTATTTTTAGAACATTTCTATACAGCATGTTCAACATACCCAGTTCCATTCCTGCTTGCAAGTTATTTTACAGCCTCACCATTAAAAAAAAAAAAAAAATTGGCCAAGAGAGTGCAAAGCCAAACAAAAAACCACATTCATGCTCCTCTATACTAATTATTAAACCACACTTAATAAATTACAAATTCAAAAATTGAGTTCCATTATCTAAGTTGCCTTTAAAAAAACATTATTTAGTGCAGTAGATACTGTTTATTAGCTGCTTTGCATAGGAAGTAACAAGAGCATGCTTTCTGGGTTAGATGGAGGCCATGCAATTGTCCTCTTCACTCAGGGAAGAAATGACTGGCCATGCTCAGAGGCAGCTGTAACACACACTCTGGGAGCTGACCAAATTGACTACCCACTAGGATTTCCCCTAAAATACTCATCAGGTTTAGTAATAATGCACCCTTTAGAAATTAAAGAACCTGCACAAAAGCACAGCTAACTTTTGTGTTTGTTTATATTAGGACATCAGCACTGGTTAGTTAACAAATAAAGTTCAACCTATCTCACAGAGTACGTGTTTCATCGAAATTGTACTTATGATTTGCTAGCTATCTCAAACTTCCAACCAGAAACACTAATTATCTTTGTATCCAATAAATATAATGACCTCCAAAGAAAACAGTAACTTCAGCTGTTCAGTAGTTGTCAGAATGGAATGTGACATCAGATGTCAATATATTTTTAAAACATGTTTATTTGAAATAAATGAGCTTTCTTCACAGCTCTTCTCTGCTCCATTTTCCTAAAGGCTGCCACTACTGTCTTTTACATGTTGTTTCTATAATTTTTATGGTAGTTATTTTAGAGGGATGGCAATTTTTCTTTCAACCCCACCCCTACAAAAAAAACCCACATCAATCTCATACCAACGTGGATGAGAAAATTCTAATGAGAAGTGACTTCATCAAGGATTTCTACCCCTAAGTAATAGAAACAGCTCAGTCTGAAAGTGGATGTGGAGGAAAACGTCTTCGCAGATGAAGAAGGGCACTTTTGGTTTCCAGAACACACTTGCTCAGGAGGACCAGCAGTCTTGGACGATTCACCAGAATCCGCTTGCTCTTTTGTTTGAAAGGACTCCATACAGGACTTAGCCAGCGCCCTGGTCCACCAGCTGTGTTCCCAGGGCTCCTCAGCCAAGGCAATGCTGAAGCTTGCAGCTAGCCTTCACAAGCACAGCAAGCCCTCCACGATGTTTGCAGAATGAACAAATGAATAATGAAAGAATGATTACACAGATAGTTACAATACTTTGCCCCAACCAACTACTGGTCCAGTTAGGCTGCTTTTAGGGAGAGAAAACACAAAAGGGGTGGGAGATGGTCTTGACATAAAGTGAGCTTAACAGTTCCCTTGTGCTTCCACATTATATAAGGGATTACAAAGGCAAGGCACGGGGCTGTCTTAAGGAATGATATAGCCTCAGTGCACTGGTGTTTATCAGAAAATAAATCAAGAACAAAACTTTTTAAAAACAGGAAAACTTTACAGATGTGGCTCCATGGTTGGTGATTATTTTATGCTGACCAGAGAATGAATGCTCAGTCAGGCCCACCTGGCTGTCAACCAGAAAACCAAGCCCACCATCCTCAGCAGGTGATTTTTAACTCCAAACACACGTTCACCCATTGCACCAAATATCGTCAGGAAAATAAAACAAAACAAACACCAAGTCCCTAACCTACCAAAGAACTGAACTGAACCAAGTAACAATTCCCATATTTTATACCTCAAAGTGCACCTCCAAACTTCTGGGCAAAATATTCTCAGTGGCTTAAAGGTTGTACCTGGTAGTTAGGGATAAAGATTTTCACTGCCTAAGCACAGAAATGTAATAACATAAACATGCCTAGACAATGCCACAATACTTCCTGATTTTTTCCATTGAAATCTGAAACAAGGACTCAATTCCATAGACATACATTTTATAGATACTAATATTTTATTTCTAGATCTCAAAAAAATCAAAGGAGTTTATAGTTGTTTTAAGACACTAAACCAAATGGAAAATCCATTCTTGAAGCACTCAAGAATATAAATATTTACCACTGTTAAGCTACTTTCTATTAATGCTTAACTGATTATAGCCCCCCAAAAGTTAATAAAACCATTTATGTAGCCAAATTATAATTCTAAGACTTTGCAGAGCTGCAGACAGATTTCAAATGTGATTTGCCTGTGAAAGAAAGATGAGAGGTTCAAATTAGACAAATATTGAATTCCTAATACTGATGATTCCATATTTGCTGCATCTTTTCCAAGAAATAAAAGTGACACATCCTTGGCCGTGTTGCTCAGTTGGTTGAAGCATCGTCCTGTACACTGAAAGGCTGCAGGTTCGAGCTCCGGTCAGGGCACATACAGGAGGCAACCAACTGATGTCTCTGTCTCTTTCTCTCTTTCACAAATCAACAAACATATCCTTAGGTGAGGATTAAAATAAATTTTTTTCTAATTAAGAAAAAAGTGATACAGGGAAACCAGCAGTGGCTACACACTGACTGGCTGCCGATGTGCCATAGGAAGCAGCAGCAACACCACAGGCAGCCGGACACTGGCGGTCACACTACCACAAAGGACAACAGTGCTGCTTTGGAGAGCCATAGACACCTGGACAGTAAGACAGAGACAGGACTGAGTACAAGGGGCAGACTCATGTTCAGTAAATTTCATGGAGCACTACGGTAACTTTCACAAAGCTGAAATGGAGAGTCTTAACTATCACAAGGGTCTAAAATTCCAGCTACCCTAAACATAAATGGCCTCTGAACTTGCAAGTTACCTAATGCTCAAATTAGCAGCAAAATAAACTTACGTGACCTACTGGAAACATTTCCCAAGAGGTATTCATGGAAAAAAAAAAAAAAGGCAGTGCAGAATTTACAGCTGTGCATGTATATGTGTCTAGTTACCTCATGCACAGCAGTACGGAAAAAGGGGGGTTTATAAATGGGTCTGTGTACCAGGAGTTGAGGAAGAACTTGAAGAGTCTATCATTTTTTTAAAAAGTTAATATTTAAGAGCATATAAACAAAGCCTGCTGTACTTCACAGTAAAGCGGCAACAGCTATTCAAACAAAATCAGAACCATGACTCTCTTGACATTTAGAAAAAAGAGGGAAAAAAACAACTAAAATTGCCAAGATGCCTCCAGAAAGCTCAGAAAACCATGTGTCTTGCTTATCTCTAAGATTTTTGTGAGGTTTTGTGAGGTTCTTTTTTCCTAACCAAGAAATGCAATTTGCATGGACAGTACCACATAGAACATGCTCCAATCCTGCTGAGTTCAGGGTAAAAGATTAAATCTTAAACAGAGAAGAAATCAATGAATTACTGAAAAACAGTCATACTGACTTCGACAGGCAGGATCAGGAGTGTGTATGTAATACTTTGATACACATCGCTTCAACTGTCACTGACTTTTGGCCTTCTGCAACCTCTTTCCTCTCTGACTTACAAGACTTTGTGGAAACATGGACATGCGCACAGAGCGGGCATGGAGCTTCCAACTTCTAACAGAAAAAAGCAACAGAGGAGGAAGATGGCACAGATTCGCCCAGTTGAGAATCCATTCCTCCCACCCCCAGGAATCTTTCAAAAATGTTAACCGCTCTACTACATTTCAAAATCCCAACAGCTTTCACTAGCAAATTTAGAAGGAAAAAAATTTAACTACTAGTGACTGGCTTTCTGGATATCCAATTTGCCATCCTCTTGGGAACATATCCCAAGAGTCAAGACTGCCTACGGTACACACATCTTTGCAGACATGAAAGTAGTGAAAGACCACTTTTACCTCTAACAGCTTCCATGTGTGGCAGTAGGAGAGATGACAGTCATGGACAGGCCACCTTCCTCTTTAATGCTTTTACTGATACACATCCATCCTAGACTAGCTGAGTATATACCTGAGAAACATTAGTGTTAAAATATTGCCCTTTACAAAGACTGGTAAATGGGGCCAAAGTGCAGAAAACAACAGTCTTCTCTTGGTTTGTTTCACTGTTAGTGTCACAGTTTTTAGAACTCCTGGTGCCACATGACAATCCACAGTAAGGACAAATCCTGCTCAGTTGAAACCCAAGTCAAATAACCCATCGTTCAACAGAGCACAGTAACAACAGTTTAACTGGTTCACAGGTTCCAGAACCTTAGTGTCCAACAAGTCGTTAGAGTTCTCTAGAAAGAAGCATGTACAATTCGTAAAGGGACCGCCCAGGGCATCATCTATAAGATTTCCAGTTAGCTCGCTATGGACACTTTGCCTATGGCTGTTATTTGGTTCAATGGCAGATAAGGCGACACCTTTAACAATTTGCAATTGAATTCTGCACATACACACACACTCACACACACGCAAGCACACACATCGGGTACGTGACCCCAAAAATACAAAACAAAAGCATAGAGGACTTTGGTGGGAGGGAAGGGGTTCTAAATAAATAAACATCTTTATAGGGAAAACACAGAGAGTGCAGCAGTATCACTGAGGTTTCTGAGAAGGCCGTGCAGAGGCTGGCATGCTCGAAGGTAACTTTTGGGAGGATTTCTCAGCGGGCTGCCTGCCACCAGGAGACGAGGGTGCTCCCGCGTCTAGCTGGGAAGACTTCGATTTGCGACTGGATAGCAGGGAATGTCTAGCAGAAGCAGGGTCCTTGGAGACAAGCTGCTCTTTTCCAACTGAACTGGCATTTGGCTGCTGAGAACCCGGAGGCTGGTGCCCTTTCTCTGCCTTGTCATCCCCAGCATTCTTACAGACCGACTTGACAGAGCCACCACCTGCCTTCTTAGAGAGCAAGGTCGTTTTGCCAAGGTCAGTGGAGCGCCGGGTTTCCTTCTGTCTCAAGGCTGACTTGAAGAAGGACAGCCCCTTTTCATCCGACTTGCTATCCCTCTTCAGAGCAGCCTTCGTGGTTGTGCTGGGGGAGCGCAGGCTGGCCATAGAGGAGCTCCTGACATGCTTCCCGTCCCCCCGGCCCTCCCCTGCCCTGGCCTGGCTCACCCGAGGAGAGCTGGGTTTGGAGCTGCAGGTGACACTGGCTCGGTCAGAAACCAGGCTTTGTCTGGAGCCCTCCCTACTTAAGCTTCTATCTGAAGTCCTGCACTTCCCAGGTGGGAAGGGGCCCCTGGTGGCAGGGCCGGAGGCCTTTTTGGCAGGTATGGAGGAAGAGGTGTAAGTGAGGGTAGAAGCTGACTTCAGCTTCTGGGGTGAACGAGAGGCCACTGAGTCCTGAGCTCTGGGGGAGGACTCCTTTCTGGGATGGGTTGGGGCAGGGGAGGAATGCCGTCCACTGGCCCTGCAAGAATCTGCTTTGCTTCGGGAGCGCGAGGGCTTTACAGGATCTTTCATAGGAACAGGAGAAGATGGGGATGTACTAGACAGAGATGATTCCTGGCTTGTCAAGGCAGATCTCCCCTTCCGCAAGCTTTTATCTGGCTCAGAAGCACCTTTGGAGCTGGTGGAGCTCTTGGTTGTGCTCTCTGGTTTCTTTGTGAGGGAGCCTGGGTGGCTTGGGGGTTTCACCTCTTTGACAGGAGAGCTGTCTACAGAATCGCTCTGATCCACGTAAGCTATCTGGTTATTGTTATCAAATGGATCAGAGATGGAGGCCAAGCGAGCCCCTTGTGCTAAGTTTTTGCTCTGTGCATCTACAACACCAGAGTTCAATTTGTGGGCATCTGACTCGTCTTTGAATACACCTTCCATGACAGCAAGAGGGGCCCGGCCCACAGCTTTGTGCTCCCACTGACTGGGACCATTGCTTTGTTCTTGGTAACTGCTAGAAAGGTTCCTCAAGCTACCAAAGCAAGAGATGGAGACCTTGTCATCCACTGCCTCCCCGATCTTCTCTAAGGTGGAGGCAGAGTTGTGAATCGGAGAGTCCCCTGAGAACCGGGAAGGAGAGTTGGAGCGCATCTGCAGCTTCGCTGACAGAGACCAAGAAGGTCTAATGCAGTTTTCATTGACGGCCAAGGGGCTGGTGACAGAAGACCTGGATGACAAGCTCTGACGCTGGACACTCCTCACAAATGGTCGAGTTGAGAAACCTCCTGAATGCAACAAAAAGAGTATCATTAAGCTACACAGAAAAAAGTCCCAGTAACATCTAAAGATGAAAGAAGGCAAGTCTTGTGGAATGACAGAAACGCGACCCTCAGAGCCAGTGTGTCTGGGGTCAAGGAGTAGCTTTATGATTTCAACTTCAATTTTTCTGAGCCCAGTTCTCTTACCTATAAAATAGGGATAATCTAACTTGGGGGTCAGCAAACTCTTTTACCTTCTTGCTCTGTACCAGGGGTCAGCATACTTTTCCTGTACAGGCCCAGACAGTAAATATTTTAGGCTTTGTGGGTCACCGTCGTATGAAAGCAGTCATAGGTGACACATAAACAAATAGGCATGGTTCTGTCCCAACAAAATCTTACTTAAAATAAAGGCAGGGACTGTATTTGTCCTGTGGGCTGCAGTTTGCTGACCCCTGTTGAAACTCACAGGGCTACAATGAGATTTAAATAAAATCTTTTTTTCCCCATGTTTTAATTTTTAATTTTTTAACGCCACAAGTGACCATAGTTTAAACAATCAGATAATTCTACAAGTTCTTTACAAAAATACCGCAGTTCTTCCCCAAGTCATTCCACCCCATGGAGTCCCCTCTCCTTCCAGCTCTGAATTATATGTTCATATATGACCTCTTGGTCGTTCACTTTTAGTCTCATCTGCTGACTTCGTCTGAGGTGGCCAGACCCCTAGTTTTTCACCCTTGTCTCCTCATGTACACACATCACACATTTTTGCAACTCCCTCATTCTCCCTTCCTATTCATATGATAATTTCAGTTTGATCAAGATTTGTATTTATGACTATGACTAAATTTTATTTTCAACTTAGTTATCACTTGTCCTTTTTTGCACAACTCTATGTTCTTTGTGGAATTTATAATTACCTTCTATTATTTTCCCATCATGTTCTTTGTATTCACTAATTCATCCCCTAAGTATTTTTCCAGATGTCTAAATTTTCTCTAAGTATATTTAAACATATATGGTAGATTATCAATAAAATCTTAAAGTCCTCTGCTCAGCAAGGCACCTGGCACTCCACAGATGCTCAATAAATGTGAGCTACTGGTCAAGCTTCTTCAACTTATTAAGGACACCTGGGGATCACAGAAAGGACGTCTTTGCCCAAGATGACAAATAATTAGAGACAGAGCTAACTCCAGAGCCACAGCCTCTAGTCCCACACTCAATGCCACATGCAGGTTGACCTGTAATTGCTGACTATAAAAACAGATCCATGCAAAGGACTAAAGAGACAATATACTCCTATCCTGAGTGACTTAAAACGTATAAAAACTATTCATAATTAGAAAAATGTAACACCTATGCTAAGTGACTTAAAACTTTCAAAGAAAATATTCTAAATTAAATTCCATACACACTTGCTACTGTAGCAGCAGAATCTGTAAGAGTTTGTCTGGAGAAGACCCTAGGAGACATGCCCTATCCTGTGGGCACCACCAGCACTCCTGGAAGACAGTGACACCTTAAGAGGGTATCAATTCTCCAATCACACTGGTTAAAAAACAGATCAGGACAAACCACATCTATGCTTACTGTTAAAACGACAATGTATTCGAAGTTTAGAGGCTGCGTTGGAAATAATCTCTACTTAAACAAGTGAAGATTCGCTGGTCAGTTTTTCATATAGTTATGAGCTGGAAAGGAGCTTAGTCACAACAGCCCGACACGCTTATTTCACAGACAGAGAAGGAACAAGCCAGAACCAGCAGAGCTGATGCTGTGAGGCAGATCTCCTAGCCTGTCATGCTTCTCCCAGCCTCCTGCCTTTTTTCTCCATTTTATATTCTCAGAATTATCCATCACCGCTAGAAGTCGATTACAGCTATTGAAAAGCTGGCTACAGAATGAGGCTTGTTGGAAGGTGAGTCGCCATTCTCATTACAGAAGCTGAGCTCATTCTCTTCTTTTCCAGCTCTCGCAGCCTGACCAAGTGGGGCCCTGCTGGAACTAAGGGCCAGATTGCCACTACTCAAGCAGCAGGGGAAAGCAAAATAAAAGAGTTCAATTTTTATCAGATTTCCAAAGGTTTTATATTGTGCCTATCTTCAGAATTCCCTAAAACTACCTCTATGGAGAGGCAACAGTTTTTGTTCTAGACACTTCTGAACTAAAAAAGAACACGCCACAAGTTCCTCTCAGGGAAACAGCGTGGTGGGAAGGTGAGAAGCTGAGCAGGTCAGGGAGCTCCCTGCCAGGTCTGAGTGGTGACTCATCATCAGGTGGCCTTGGGGAAATCACAGCTGCACTGAGTCCCCTTATTGCTACTTTGAAGATTTTAAAAAGCACTTTGAAAAAAATGTATTCATTATTGGACAGAGTTAAGTAAGGCTCCAGCCTCCACGCCTTCCAAATTGAAAATGATGAAAGAGAAGAAAAATGTCCTAGGTCAGAGAGGAAAAGCAAATGCCCTGTTTATATCAAATGTTACTGATTATCTTAACACTATGCAGCCCCACCCCACAACCTTCTTAGGACTTGGTTCCTAAACATGAGGGACCCTGTACTGTGTCTGTGAGTTACCATCTTGGAAGTTTGTCATCAAAACCCACACTCACCATCATCTTCACTCCTTTCCCCAGTCATCTCCACAGACTCAGACAGCGAGGCCAGGGAGGTGCGCCTGGAGGAAGCTGCAGAGGTCGCGCTGGCTGGCTTGCTCCCCGGGAGCCGGCTCACCCAGTGCTCGCAGAGGGAAGAACTTGTGGAGCCTACAGAGAAGTGAAGGGGTGCCCAGGTCAGGCTAGGACCCTGGGCTGTCCTGCAGGGCTCACCCTCACAAAGGTGCTTGCTGCCTGAGATGGAGGCAGCTGATGTCCCCACTGCCAGGTCAGCACAAATTCCCAGATCCCAGTGTACCTGTTCAAACAGCCCCCACTAAGACGAAAAGGAAGAAGGGCAGACGCCCCGCACACATCCGTAGTAATAAAATGCAAGTACAGGGACACTTTAGAATGCAAAATCTGGTATTAGGGATGGCAATAGAACAGAATATAAACAATCGCTCATAGTCATTCCTTCTACAAATATTCATTAAGCACTACACATCAGGCAAAGTTCTAAGTATTTGCCATAATATGTTTGAAACACAGGAAAGAGAGCAGTACCCTGTAATTTTCTTAGCCTGTTTGTTGAATTTTAAAATCATTTTCACAATATTAACATACAAACACACAAACATAGGTCTTTATGTCAGTCTGTCCTGTCTCAGGGATGCCCTTAAACGTGTTAGAGCAACAGCAATTGATCTTGAAAGTGAGAACATGAAGCAGCATGACTGTCTCAAGTAGCCCTCAACAGGTGTCATTCCTGAGCACATCCCAGACACTGGGGAGCACTGAGGAGGCCTTAGAGCACTGGGGTTCCTACTTCCTGTCAACGAGGTGAGCAGCAGACATGGGCGCACTGGGAGGGGTTCTGACTCCAACAGGGGCCACTCTACTCCAGAGAGGCCTCCTTTTAGCAGCTTCTAACTTAGCGCTCTCAACCTTCAAGGGGAGCAGGGGTCAATATTCCCCAACCTGACCACATTCCCACATCCCAGTCCAGTCATACTCTTTTAAACTCAAACACTGCACGAAGAAGTATGCACCCCTTGTTTAGATTATGTGTGGCTGCACCCACATTGAGTGTGGGCATTGATTCCTGAATTTATCAAAACAACAGACTAGACTCCATCAAGCCAAACCCAAGTCACATAATATTATCATAGTCTTCAACTCTTCCCCTAACAGAATAGGCCGATCTAATGGGGGGTTGGGGAGGACCTATCTCTAACTGTGCTTTACCTTTCACAAAAGGTTTTAAGGCACATTTGCCTAACCTGATGTATACAACAACCCCAGGTGGCAGGCAGCATTTTACATCAGGATTACAGATGATAAATATATGCCTTGGATGGAATGTGCCCCAAGGTAACCCAACCAAAATGTGCCAAAGCCAAGTCTCTGTTCTATTTTCACACCCATTTCCTCTACTTTCAGAGTAGAGTGCCATGCTGCTTTTTAGCTCATTTACCCCACAAAGGATCCACCCAGGTGCTACTCCACCTTCCTGTAAACTCTCCTGGTTCACAGCTGCTTGCATACACCATCCCCATTCCTTAACTACAATCATTTTGGTTTCCAGATTAAATGCAAAAGTGTGGATTAATCTGATTAAACTGACAGAGACATGAGACCTTCTGGAGAATTTCTCTGGACCATTAATGACAACCTTCTGTTCTGGAAAAAAATGGGTCAGCCTTACCTGCCACCGAGCTGTTGGCCGACCATGACGGTATTGCTGTCCGCCTCTGGTAGAAAAGGATGTAGGCCGTCTGCGTGCAAACCTCGTCTTCTGACAGCTGCTGCACATCACTGTCATCAAAGCAGTACCAGAGACCATCCACGGAGTTCTTGCAGTAGGCTGCCAAAAAGAGTCACCGTCAGCACTGGGGATGGCTGCACCAGCTGGTCCACTCTACACACAGAGACCATTTCTTTGGCTCATATAATTAATTCAAGACCTTTTTATGGCTGCATGTAGTAACACAGAAAGAGGAGAAAAATCCAAATCCCATATCACACTTAGGTAAAATGCTTCAATAAATTTCAAATAGATAAAATTATTTTTAATGTTAGAAATCACAAGATATTTATTTATTTAAACCACTGGGTCTCAACCAGGGACAATTCTACCTCCAGGGGACATCTGGAAAAGTCTGGAGACATTTTGATCATCACAACCTGCAGGTGAGGGTGCTACTGGTATCTCACAGGCAGAGGCCAGTGATGCTGCTAAATACCCTGCAGCGCCCAGGACAGGCTTTCATAGCACAGGGTCATCCTGCCAAGCTGTCAATACTGCCAGGTGGAGAAGCCCTGATTTAAGCACACTATAACCGTTACTGTTTATCAGAGATAGAATATAATAGAATTAGAAATAATAAGATTAATGATAGCAGCAGCTAACATTTGTTTAGTACTTACTATGTACCAAACTGGGAACTTAATCCTATAAGATCTGTTCTATGACAATTCCCACTTTTCAGAGGCTCAAAATGATTAACCAGCTTGCCCAAGATCATGCTGTTGGTGAAGGGCAGGGCCCAGCTCATTTCAGAATTATCTAGTCCCCTACCCAAACCTGCTTCTCTCAGAGCTATCACCAATGATGCCCCCTGGAAGTCTCCTGGCAAATGGAGAACATATGAGCTCATGAATGCATGCAGTCTTCTCTCCAGTTCTAATTCTAAGCCCAAGACAGAACACAAAGAGCATTCAAGCACTAGCGAGAATGGACAACTTAGTATTCACAAAGCCATGTCATCCTATAAGGATATATCAAGGGGTGTGATATGCTTGGTCCAGAAAAGTACATTCTTATCACACCACCTAAAAATACCCATTTACTGGGATGGGAATAAAGGAAAGGAGTGCTAGAATATTTAGATGACCACTGGAAAAGACTTAGTATGGCCCCCAGGGCAGGACACACAGGGTTCTGAGAGGGGGCACCAGGAGTGACTTCTTCAGTAGGCCATAGCCACTTTCGCAAGCACGGAACCCTAAAGGATGAAGGGGACCAATACAAGGAAATGCTCTACCAGACAGGTCCAGAAAAGAAGAGCAGAGTAAGAATCTGTGAATATAGGGAAGGAAGTCATGTGCAGCTTGGACTCACTGGAACCAGAGGGGAGAGAAATGGAACTATAAGCAGCCAATGGGGCCAGTGAGATGGCAGTAGTTTGGTCAGTGGCTGCTATTCTGGAGTGGAAGTGGGACTGCTAAAGGGACACACCCAAGAGAAGGTGCCAGAGAAACCTTATACTAGCTTTCATAGGTCTCCCCTCAGATGGTCTGTCCCCAGTCACAGTGTGGAAAATAAGGAGCACAGTAAACGATGCACTTACAAAATAACTCTATTTGCTTTACTCTCTAACACTGTTACTGAGGTGTCTGTACCAGTGCTACCCAAATTGTGGTTTGTAATTATGAAAAACATTTGAAAACTTTTATAGCAATCTGATACTGCCATAATTTTAATAGTATTTTTGCAAAAATATTGGTTTGTGAAGGACTGGAAATTAAAAAAAAAAAAAAAGGTTCTTCAGCACAGAAAATTTGAGAAGCACTGTTTTAGAATCCTTACACAAGTCAGCCATACACATAACATGTAATTATAGCAAAATAAAGACATCAGAATAAACATTCCAAATGAAAACTTACACACAAGGTGTCTGTAATTCAACAATGTTTAAGCATTTAAAGTGTTCTGTAATCTAAGATTTTAATCATTTTATATACCAGACAAGCAGTGGTATGGCCTCAGCATGGGAAAGGGGAAAGATGTAGACAACACTGAGCTCCTCCTAAGATAAAAGAGCTCTGGACATGGATGATGGTGACAACTGCAAAAAGACGTGATTGTACTTAATGACACTGAACTGTCCACCCACTAAGAAGGGTTAAATGGTACATTTTGTCTTATGTACTTTACCACAATTTAAAACTGTAACTAGTGGTTATTTTTTAGTATGGATGATGGTACTGCTCTCCCTTGCTCTAGTTTCCAAGATAAAAAAAAAAGTAAACATAAGCTTAATACAAAAATAACGAAAAAAACCTTCCAAGCCACGTTAAGGACACTGTAAAAGTACTTCACAGTCACTCCAAAACAGGAAGAAGCTAGAAGCTCAAGGAAGTAGACTGAAACCATAAATGAGGAGTGCAGGTGAGGTGAACACAGTGAGTCCCCAGAGAAGCAGACAGTGCGATCTGCACACACCACTCCCCAATCAGGCAGACCGCAACTGATGGTCCAGCTCAGAAAAAGAAGGAAGAAGTTTCACTTGTTTGCTCTTAGGCAAAGATCCAAAGGATGAAAACTGCCCTTACAGTTGGCACACTGCCTACCATAAAGGACAGTGAAGCTCTAAGGCAAAGTGACCCTGTCAAAAGCAAACACGCCTGAAGGAATCGTCCACACAGACACCGGTCTCTCGCACTGCAGACCTGTGTAGTGCCCCCCTTGCATGGTGCCATGATGATTGCACACAGCATACAGGTCATAGATGTAGTCCTCAGGGTCCCTCCCGAGTCCATAAGGTCGTCGCCATGGAGACCAATGGGATGGCAAACTCCAGCTGCTCTGGCTTCTCTTAACCACATGAGGCGTCATGTCCAGGCCAGTCAAAGGGAACTTGACCATGTTCTGAAGTTTCATGCGCCTGTCTCCTTCCTGTCACAAGAAGAAAAACAAGTTCTGGTGATATTTTCATGCAAACAGATGGTGAATAGGTTTAGCATGGAATGTAGGCTCTAGCAGCTGAAGAGGCTTTAGTTACCTGTCTGATATTTCCCAAGACACATACAAAACAAGGGAAACTGACTAATCGTTTAAACTATCTGGAGGAACAGGTTTTAAGATCACTAAAAGCACAACCAGCAGTGACCTACATATAAAGGGTAACGAGCCTCCCTGAGTCTCCACTCCTTTATCTGATAAAGGACTTTAAGGTTTTTTGACTTACGAACTGACAATTTCAGGGGATTCGTCCTGATACCTCTGTCACAGAGGCATGAAAGTAATGTAGTAGTAACACAGAAGGAAGACAAACCATAGTGCCTGGCACAGAACAGCCACTCAGTGAACAGTGCCCCTTTTTTCCCACCCCTTCCAGCAATGACATGAAAAGTTAACACTGATTTAGCTTAATATATTCCTTTAGTTGACAATCTTGGGTAAACTGTATTTTCCCTAGGTCCACAGGAAAATCCTGTGAACTCAATCCATCAGTTGAATATTTACTGAATGTTTCCTGTGTCTATGGGAGCTTTAAATAATTCATGGGGAATAAATATTGGCTACACCAAGGAGACATGAATCCATAGGGAAGACATTTTTTCATAAGAGAAAAGTAGGATCGGTCCTGAATGATCAGGAAGGTCAGGCTGAAGAACCTGGACTTTGTTCTTAGTCAAGGGAGAAGACTGAGGCTTTAAGGAGGTGCTGTCATCAGAGTTGGGGGTGAAGAACTGTGTAACTAGTGCATAAAACATGACAGAAAAAGTCATCTAGGTTAAGAAATCAGTTAAAAGACACAGCAATTGCAACCAGCTGGAAAGTATCAAAAATCTGAACTGGCAGGGCAACAGCAAGCATGGGGAGAAGGGACACATACAGAGGCAATGGAGAGGCACAACCAAGCAGAAGAGGCGACTGCCCAGAGAGGGACAAGAAAGAAGAGTCAAAGATGACCCTGCAGTTTTCAGTCTGGGTGTGGGAAGGGTGATGATATGCTTTCAAAAAAAACAAAAAGCAAAGGAAATTAGTCTGTGTGTGGAAGGAGAAGAGAAGGCTGGGGTCCCAGCCCTCAATCAGCTAGCCACCTGCAGATCCCTATGCAGTATGCAGTTGGGACATGCAGCTGGACCCCAAACCTCTGTGTCAATGCCCCAGCCCTGGAACCATGTGTGTGTGACCCCTGACACCTCTGTTTCATCAGCAAGTCCTAAGCACCTCTTAAATGTACTCAGGTCTCTCCATCTCCTCTGCCCCAACCTTGGTCCAATCCATTAGCATCCCTCCCCTACCCTGGATGACTGCAATGGCTGCCTTCAGATCGCCTGTCTTCATTCTTGTGGCTTCTAATTCTCCACACTGCAGCCAGAATGCTCTCTTCAAAACACAATTTTATTGATGTTGCTTCTCAGCTTAAACCACTTATCAATGATCAGACTTCCACTCTGCCTGCAAAGTCTACGTGGTGTCCCTGACTGCCTTACCACCTCAGCTTACACCTCTCTCCCCACACTCTGGTGCTGCAGCCACACTGGCTGCTGCCAGCCTCTCGCAGAAGCCATACTCCCTTGGGCAGCAGGGCTTTGCACACCTGCTCCCACTAAATGCCTACCCCAATCTCAGATATAAAACTTCCTAAAGCCAGGCCTCAGAAATCCCCCCTACCATTTACCTCCCAGTTTGTCTTCGTACCATGGGGAGTCCTGGACCATCCTAACCCCAGGGAACAGATTGCAATTTTGAAAAAAATTACTTACAAAGCAATACAACTCAAAGCAGACTTTCTTTGTACATATTTCTGACTCATTTCCTCAACTGTACAACTACTCTTTAAGAATAGGACAACATCCATTATTATTTTAGGGAAAATAATTCTACCCGTTCCCAGAAAGAAGCTCTACTCTTTTTTTTTTTTAAGCCAAAGTACACTCGCCAAAATTTAAGCATACTATTTACAAATTTAAAGCAAATACTCAAGAACAAAGTAAGATATCCACAGTATGAACTAAAATGTGTAGGATTTAAAGGGTCATAGGACACACCAATTCTGCTTGGAAAGAACAAAGGGTGACCCTCAAAAGGGGCAGACTGTGTCTGTAACACACAGAGACAGGTGCATGGGATCAAACAGGGACACCAGAGAACCCCACAAAGCCTACCAAGTGGTCAGGGCCTCTATCCTTACCTGTCGAAACCTCTTCAGGTGTATGATGAGCACATCAGGCAGAGTCCAGAGGCTCAGCGTGATGCTCCCCTGCTGCAGCTGCTTGCAGTGTGGGCAGCGCCAGGCATCATCGGGGGCCAGCTGAAAACAAGGAGCACAACTGCATTAAGCTCCTTAGGTAAGCAAGGCTTTCTGACAGATGGTAGCTGGACTCACTTCTTGGCCAGGACCTGGTTGGTACAACTCAGAATCTCTCTGAAAACTACATATGATGAAACTCAGTGGAAAAACACCACCAAAAGTGGCACCCAAACATTTGCTGCATAGATTATCTCTCAAAAAGGAACGATATATTAGGTAAACACTGACTAAAGGATAGATCCCAAAGTGCCTCAAACTCAGTATGCTCCCAAACCCATCACCTTTCCATCATATAGTCCCCTTGCTCCTCCTGTCCTATCTCAGCAAACACCACAACTACCCACCAAAGGCAGATCGTGGCGGTCATCCCAAACCTGCAAACCCTTCCCTCTTCCTCCCGCTCCACATCCACCCAAACTCTCTCTCTCTCTCTGCCATCTCTCATCCCTGTCACCTCCTCTCTACCCCAACTAATACCACCTGAATTCAAAGTCCTTACTCATTCTTTTACCTGGACTTCGCTAACCTCCTAACTGTTCTCTCTCCCAAGAACTGAGTTACTCCAAACAGTCTTGCCCTCCTGCTATCAAGATGATTTTTATAAATGTCACTCTGGGCCCCACATCTACATACGTCATCTCTGCAGACCAAGGATTCAGGATGGAGACATGTTAGGTTACAGGTGTCAACAGGTGAGAGACTTTTAAATCTACTCTGGAAATCAGAAGCTGCATCAGATCTAGGACCACATCACAGTGAAGTAAGGGAAGCCATGGGAATGGAAGACCATGCCCGCTGAGATGGAAGAGAAAGAAGCCAAAGACAGAATTGTGGGAATGCCTATTTTAAGGGAAACAGGAAAAGTTCAGAAATCATGAGAGCCTGAGGATGCAGAGTCAGAAAACCAGGGAAATTGGGGAAAAAGAGTAGTAAGGACAGAAGGCTGTCAGTGCCAACCCTGCAGAGAGGTCAAGTGCAGACTGAGAACTTCAAAGAACAGAGTGAGGAGTGTGAGTCAGACAGACAACAGAAAAGCACGGACACAATAATGGTGAAGTCAGGCAGAAGAGAGGAGGAGGAAGACTGGCATGAGATTTGAAAGGGAGCAGAACTGAGGGAGTTTTTTTCAAGACAGGAGACCCAATCATGATTGCAGGAGGACAAAAGTTTGGGCGGGTGAAAGTGAATCAGAAAGTTAGACTGGAAGGGACCTAAACTGTCATCTGCTAAGTTCACACCTGTGTGACATTAACAGTCCACATGCAAAGCCATCCAGCTCAGTGCTTGTGGTAAAGGAACAGGTTGTTTTTTTAGTACCTGATACATTAACAAACAATACTTCTGTAAGATAAATTAAAAATGTCATGATGTCCAGTAACTACAACGGTCTCTAAAACAACTGTCTTATTCCTGTACTCATAGTAGTAAACTGCTACAGAGAGCTCCCGACTGAGTCCTGCTGTGCAGGACTGAGCATCGCTGGTCTAGCTAACTACCTCGCGCACGAAGCAGGGCTAGCTCAGAAGGAAGCTGTTCCATTTTCAGTTAAAAGAGGGGATCATTTTCTCTGTAATTTCCAATCTTCAAGTTCTGCTTTTCAGATAAAATTAAGTCCAACCCTTCCTCCACAGGATGGTCCTGGAAATGCCTGAGTCCTTCAGGCTCCTTGGTTAAAATAGATTCAACCATGTCATGCACCATGCAGATGCACCACTCCTATCCATTCTCTCTGATTGTGTCCAGTTTTCAGTGTCTTAACAAGGAACATTTAAGGTAATGAAGAGCAGTGCCATCACCCTCTGCGTTCTGGACAATTTCTAAAGCATCCTTAAGACAGGTGACAGTGGCTTATGCCCACATGGCACTACTGATCAATACTCAACTTGCAGACAACCAACCCTAAAGCTATTGTCACACAGCCTACTGCCAGCCAAGTCACACCTTCTCCTCTCCAATATTTGTACTGTTGTTTTTGTACCCAATGACTGAACTCTCCAAGTAACACTCACTCCTTCATTCATTCATTCATTCCAGTATATACTTACTGAATGCTTTCTATGTGCCAGGCACGATGGTAGATACTTAAGATTATTCAAACACCAAAACGAAGTCTCTTATCTCTCTCCTTTACCCACTGTGCTCCAGTCAAACTAGCTCCATTTCTGTTTCTCAACCGTGCCACGTTCCTTCCTACCCCATGACCTTTGCTTCCTTTATTTCCTTGCTTATCCCCAGCAGACTGACTGTAAAACGTCTGAGGGCAGAAACATTGTCTGTCTTGATCCCTGCCAAATTCCCAGGACCTAGAGCAGTACCTACCACACAATATATGCTCAGTAAATATTTACTGAATAAATGAATCCCTATTAAAATATATCTTTTTAAAAAAGATTTTATTTATTTATTTTTAGAGAGGGAAGGGGAGGGAGAAAGAGAGGGAGAGAAACATCACTGTGTGGTTACCTCCTGAATGCCCCCTACCAGGGGACATGGCCTGCAACAGGCATGTGCCCCAACTGGGAATTGAACCAGCGACCCTTTGGTTCGAAGGCTGCCATTCAATCCACTGAACCACACCAGTGAGGGCCCTATTAAAATGTATCTTGCTAGCTTGAACTCATCCTTCTAAATCAGTGAGATGTTCTGTAGAATACCAGTGTTCCCATCTAGTAGGTGTGCTCACCTCTAAGCTTTGTGTCATTCTCAAACATCTCCCAAATCAACTCAAAACAAAAACAAAACAAAACTCAATAGGATAAGGTGCTGCACAGAGCATGCAATCAACAGGTTGCAAAGCCTACTACTTTATATAAGCCACAGACTGAAAAAATATGTCCTATGAAACTTATTAAAGGAACTAGCTATGAACTTGGGGGAGAAAAGACTCAGTGAGAAGATGAAAAACATTTCAAATATTTAATAAAGAAGAGACAAATATTTGTCCTCAACTGTTCTTAATGAACTCAAGAGAGAGAACACCTGTGGGTTGTAGTAACCTGACTGACTTCAGCCTCCATCAGAGATAACCAAAGAGGAAATGATGAGTCTCCTAAGTAAGCAAATGCCTCGTAGCAGTGGCTGAACAATCACCTATTTGAAATTAGGCAGAACCCAACCATTAGAAAAAAAGATCTTTCAAGTCCTCTCTGACCCTGAAACTGCATAACTCCCCATGCACTCAGAGTGAACAGTAACAATCAGCAGTCAAGACTACGATCCTAAACCTCAACTCCAGACGAACTCCAAGTGTTCTAGTCAAGGTTTCTCAAGGTGCACAAACCTTGAGAGGCTTAAAAAACACATAGGCCTGAGCCACAACCACAGAGACTTGTTTATCCCTCTATCTGCCCATCCTTACATATAAATATTTACTGAGTCCCTACTATCTGCAAAGCACTATGCTAAGTGGTCCAAAGTGCACTGCCCAGTAGAACTTTCTTTGCCTACACTGCCCAATATGAGAGAAACATGCGCCTACTAAGCACTTGAAATATGACTAATGCAACTAAGAAACTGAACTTCTAATTTTATTTCATTATAATTAATTTAAATAGGTCCTGGCACCTATGTTCTTAATACCAAGAAGTTGAGGATCACTGTTCTAGTCACTAAGGAAAATGATTTAAAATTTGTAAATTGAAACTTATCATTAACCATTAAAAGAAAAAAATTAACTACAAAGGTTGATTTCTAGAGCATTTCAATTAATCAAGTTTTTCTAAAACTTTAAACAATTTTTTGTGAAAGCCATAAAAAAATAACACTAATATACCCATTATGCATGCAGAACCTACATAAAAGCACAACTCCTGGGGAGTTTTCTGGGACATAATTTCTTTCTCCATTCTCACCTTGTCATGACCCCACCCTACCACCGCGCCACCCAAGAAAGGCTCCCAACTCTTACCCGCTCCTCTTTGGTGTAGAGTTGGAAACACTGGGATAAAGTGCAAGTCTGAGGCTGCTGATGGCGCTCCCTTTGCAGACGGACACTTTCTGCATCCGGAATATATTCATCTTCAGTATTTACAAACAAACTGCCATTGGGGAGAGAAAGCATTTATCAGAGAATATCTTATAAAACTCATATAAAATACAATTACAGCTTCAGAGTATGGATATAAATTCATAACCAAGAAGATCAATGTGTAAGAAAGCAATTTTCCATGTTGGAGAAACATGGAACTTGAAAAATTCTCTATAAAGTTATTTTTAAGAAATAAAATAACTTTATTTTTAAGAAATAACTTTATAGATATTTCTGGGACTGGCCATGTGCTAATTCATATATTCTTGTCCTTTGTAACTAAGGACATGTATTTTGCATAACTTACTAAAATTAATGCATCTATAATACAAATCAAAGTAATTGGACCTACAATAAATATATTGATGAATATATATGAATACATAAATAGCTTGTATCTCAGCAGCAAACAAGAGAATGTATAGGAGAGAAAGAAATAATAAACTACTTAAATAAAGGATTAGCAGCACATCTGGACACTAAAAGCTAAAGAAAAGAGAGATCTGGGTATCAGCTAATTTGAATGATCAAAGGTATGCTTTTAGAACAGTGACTCTACAAACACTAAGTAAAAAATACTCACAAATCTTTTGTCTCCTTGTCCCATTCTACCACTAATTTCACATGAGCAGTGCCACCTGGTCCACAAGATTTTAATGCCCTACGGAACAGGGAAGGGGGAAGGGGAGGGTAGCCACATATTATTTTCTAAATAAATTATTTTACTTAAATATGACCATCTAATCTGAAATCATGTGATTTCTGAAAATCATCATCATCATTCCCCATCAGAAAGTTTCTAGTGAGATAATAACTTCATATTTAATAAGTAGATTACAATTGGACTGAAAAAAAAAATCCTTAAATTAAAATGTCCAGTACAGAAATAGAGAGTGGAAGAAATTTAGAATCCTGTTATAAGGCTGTCCACAATCACTCTTAGATTCTTTATGACCTTTCCAACTTTTTGTCTAATTTCTCACCAACCCAAATAGAGACTGGACAAGAGTCTCAACAGGGAGAAAGTCTGCTCCTGCATCCCTGCCATCACCCCATAAACCACGCCTGGTCCTCAGACTCTGTCCATGCTAATCTCTACTTCTGCAAGGTACTAGTCAAGTTCCACCTCCTTCCTTGATAAAGCCCCCGAGTTCGCTGGCTCATTCCACCTCCTGAGAAGCTCAGTATTAGCAGTCAATATCACTCATCTAGTATTTCTTATGTTTTGCAATGTTTTGAAGCATTGTCTATTAACTCTCATCTCTAAAACCAAACAGTGACCTACTTTCAAACAGAACCATGTTATAGACTTTTTGGAATCCTGAAATGCAGGCACTACAACATTTGTTGAAAAATCCTAATAATAAAAACAGTCACAAGAGTTTTTCTACTTCTATATTATATGTGTAGGACACACATATGCATCTCTTATTTTAATACAGCAGTCATACAGTAGAGTGCTGTTATTGTAAGTATGTAGAAAGCTGAGGAAAGACAGTGCAGTGAATAATTCGCCCACGGGGGAAGGATGGATGGTTTGAAGAAAGGCTCAGAGGAAAGACAGTATCAACAGAAGCAAAGGCCCATGAAATAGTACACCGAAACACTCCCCACTACGCTGACACTGCTGAAGGCTCAGGGCGGTGGGGAGCAGAGCGAGGCCTGCAGAGGGAAGTACTCAGGGTCCAAACTGAAACATGTCATGCACTGTGGAGTCTGGGCTTTGTCCTTTACAGCACAGGTCACCATGCAAGGACGTGGTAAGCTGATAATTTTACTTTGGGAAACACCGATCTTGGTGAACATGAAAGTGTCATTTATCTGCAGTCCTACGATACACAGCATTTGCCTCGTGACACAGGTACTCCAGGCTTCTCTGATTTCAAAAAGGATCCTAAAACCTATCATACCCTAATATGAATCAAAAGTAAAATAAGTACTTAATTTCTAAACGAGTATAAAGAACCCACCACACCTGTGTGGAAATTTTACCAGACATCACTAGAAATTACACATGAGCACAAGTGAAGTTCTAGAAGGTGATTTTTTTTTTTACCTTTCTACTGTTGGGTGGCACAGTGGTTGCTCCTCCTGGGGCAGCAAGTATGTGATTCCCACCACACTGACCACACGCAAACTGAACGGACACACCTGCATCAAATGGGAAGGAGAATTAGGCTGGATTTCTCTTCAAGGGCATGTTTCTCAGTGGTGTTTCCAAAACATATTAAAGAGAAAGCAAACTGTTCTGCAAAATGCTCCTGCACAATGTTCTGTTAGGTTACTGAGCCACTCTCATACACTTTAAATATGATTTACCCAAATGCAGTTTACACATCAAATATGTTATACAAGACAGGTAGTATGTGGCTTTAGTGGAACATTGACTTAATGTAAGTTTCCCTTGGATACTTTAACATTGTAATCCCAATTTTGAAAATAGAGAGAGCGAGATATTCCGTAAAGTCTCTCCAAGCTGATCATGTGCTAAATGTCATTAGACAAATCTCGGAAAGGGAAGCCTTGCAGTGTCCAGCTTGCTTCATAAGTTGAGGGTTAAGTCCTCACTCTTGAAAATCTGAACACGGCTGATTCTTTTGCCCCAGAGCTTCTGAACACTCCAGCTCAGTGTCCATCTTCCCTAGTGCAGAGGTCTGACTTCAAACTTCCCTGCAAGGGCTATTGCCTCACTGAGTACACACGCATGCTGGGCCAGAGCATCAGAGTGGATACATACCTGAATGCACACTGTCGGCTTCAGGAAATACTTCATCTTCTCCAAAATTTCCTTCTGCAGCAGGTCCCAGGCTACCGTCTTCTCCAAGTGCAGCACAAATGGCAGCCCAAACCTAACACACACACATACACATACACACACACCTCAATCACCTTAAATTACAGCGTTCCTTTAACAGAGGAGCTCCTTATATATGACCTTCCTACACGGAATAACTATATAATTGGTTTTAGGACTGTTCTCAAAATGAGACAAACAGGAAATTTAATAGTTACTCTTATAAGTGGACAAAAAGTCAGACGAGAAGTTGAGATTTCTAAGTGAAATTTAACAGCTCATACACCAAAATGGCTTCTGAGGAAGGATGATACTAGGATATTAAGCAGCAAGAGGACAGGATCAGTGCAGATGGTAAGGAAAGAAGAGGGGAGCAAACAGCACAGGTCAAACACACAAGGGATTAATGCCAGAGGAGCAGACAGGGCTGGAAGGTCCAGCACGCAGGCAGTAACATTCTGATAATCTGACAACAAGGAAGGCATTGGCAAGCAAGCAACACTGAAAGTCATCTCCTAGCCTCAGGGAGGAGCCACATAGCCCCTTCCAGTGCTGGGCTGATGGTGCTTGGAGAACTGAAGGCAGCGCCGGGGTTCTCAGTATGGCTGCAGGCTGACATCACCAAGGAGTTTTAAACAAGGACGCCCAAGTGCAGCCCCCTGAGATCCTGCTGTAGTCATTCTGCTGGGTGGCTCAAATAGTAAGATTTTTTTTAGAAGCTCCCTAGATGGTTCTAAAATGCAGCCAAGAAGGAGGACCACTGGCATGGACTCACACCCCAAACCCTAACCATTTAGACCTACTTGCTATGTGCCCTGGGTGTGTCCTACTCACACACCCAGGTCTTTGTTCAGCCAATTCCTTCAGCCTAGAGCAGCTTTCCTAGCATCCCGCTAGGCTAGGTCCTACTCACCCAAGTCACAACCCAGTGGAGCTATCCTTCTGAAGGAAGCACCCTGCTAGTTTGTTCCCTGCGCTCTCTGTACCACAGCACTAACACTGCATGATTATTCTTCTGCCTCCACCAATGCACTGTGAGTTACTGAGAGCAGGAACTATGATCTACATATCTTACATAGCCCAAACGGCAATGCCTAGAAAATGGTAGGTGCTTAGTGAGTGAGTGAGTGAATGAATGAATGAATGAGGAATCAGATAAACCCTGACTTAGGCCCAAGCAGAAGTGCTAAAATCACCAAGAAACCTAAGTCCTATTAAAAAAAAAGTTTACTCACAGTGGCACTCAACAGTGATGTAAAGTAAGTTCCAAGCACATGTAAACTATGTCTTCACTTCTAAGAGACTAACATCCCTTCTCTCCTGTCCCTTAAACATGCCCAGCTCCTTCTAGGCTCAGTGTCTTTGTACTCAGTGCCCCCTCTTTATGGGATTATGTCCCCCAGAGGCTCACACAGCTCACCCCCTTGCCTCACTCAGGCTCAGTTGTTGTCTCCTCAAGAAAGCCCTCCCTCACCGACGCAGTTTCATGTCGTGTCCTCAAGCCCCAGCACACTCTATCATCCCAGCCAGTTTCAAATCTCAAAGTGGAGTGACTGAAGTTAAATGCTACTTGTTTATATAGCCACCGTATCCTAATTAGGACATAAGTTCCATGAGAACGCAGATTCCGTCTGTTTGCTGCTGTAGTCCCAGTGTTTACAGCAGTGCCCAACATACTGTAAACACTCAAGCATTTGTTAATGAACATCATAAATATACAAATAACACATTTTGCATGTGTTATTTATCATCTTTTAAAAAGGAACTTATCAAAGCAACATTTTAAAAGGCTAATATAAATGCTACCTAACAAATATTAGAGCACAAAGTCCTTTTTCCCTAAAGTAGATCCGTATCTTGCTCGCTATTACTCAGGTTATATTACTATTGTGATAAGGCTAATTTAAAAGACAGTCTAAAACTCCCACAGGTTCTTACAGAGAGAAAAAGGTTTGAGAGATCTCCAACCCCCAACTTTCTGGCTTAAGCTGCTGAATGAAGGGTGGTACCACTGCTGAGACAGGAAACACGGGAAGGTCAGGTGTACAGAGAAAAAGAATGAGCTCAGTTTGGAACATAAGATTGAGGTGTACATATCATCTAAGTAGATTTGTTAAGAATTAAAAAAAAAAAAGGGTGTTAAGAAAGCTGGATTTGGTGTGTAAGTCTGGGGCCCCAAAAGGAGCTTGAGCTGAAAATACAGATATGAAAGGAGCCTTTAAAAAAACATGGGCTAGAAGGGCAATATCCGGAAACAGCCTAAGTACCTATCAGCAGATGAGTGAACAAAAAAGCTGTGGTACTGTACATTTACACAATGGAAGACTACACAGCCTTAAAAAAGAAGAACATCTTACCTTTTGTGACAACATGGATGAACCTGGAGGTTATTATGCTAAGTGAAATAAGCCAATCAGAGAAAGACAAATACTATATAATCTCATTTACATGTGGAATCTAATGAATACAATAAATGGCTGAACAAAATGGAAATAGAGGCATGGACACATGGAACAGACTGACAGCTACCAGAGGAGATGGGGTGGAGAACTGGATGGAACAAGGTGAAGGGATTAGCAAAGATCATATATGCATAACATACAGACAGAGACAACAGTGTAGTGATGGTCAGAGGGGAGAGGGAGGGGAGGTAGAGGCTGGGTGGAGGCCGGCAAAGGGGAGGGGGGAAATAGGGACATCTGTAATAGTGTCAACAATAAAAATAAAGTAAAAAAAAAAAAGGAAACTACATGGGGTTGAAGAACCTTTCTCACTCAGATTCATCTTAATTTTATATTCTCCCCCTCCCAACCCCTCAAATCAGGTCAACTTATACACATATTCTTTCTAAATATCAGAATCAAAAATTAACTATATACTAAGTGTAAGAATGTTTTTATTCCTCTTATCAAAAACATTTGAAAATATTAAGACTTTTAAAAGCCTCAGCAGTTACTGGAAAACAAGTTGGTTTCACCTTTTCCCTTGTTGCCCTGTGCAGGCCCGGTTACACACTAACAGAACAATCTTGTCGCTCCCTGCTCTTGTCAAGGGCAAGTCCACTTGCCCTTGCTTTGCTGCTGCTTGTGTAGGAGAAGATAGTCTATGATGATCCAAGCCAAATTTTACGTGGTTTAGATTGTTGTTTAAGTGGATTCCTGAAATAGAATTAAAACCAACTTACTTTATCTCTTTAAAAGTCTTTTCAGTCATTCATCACAAATTTACCCAATAAAGAAATTAAGTCGTCATCATACAATTTAAACTCCAATTGAGCCCTGGCTGGTGTAGCTCAGCGGATTGAGCACGGGCTGCAAACCAGAGGGTTGCCAGTTCGATTCCCAGTCAGGGCACATGCCTGGGTTGCAGGCCAGGTCCCCAGTGGGGGCCACGTGAGAGGCAACCACACATTGATGTTTCTCTCCCTCTCTTTCTCCCTCCCTTCCCTTCTGTCTAAAAATAAATAAATAAATAAAATCTAAAAAAAAAAAAAAAAAGAAAAAAACTCCAATTGAAAAAAAGGAATGAATATTTTGAGACAACTCATCTAGCCACTCAGATTTCTTTCTTTCTTTTTTTAAAGATTTTATTTATTTTTAGAGAGAGGGGAAGGGAGGGAAAAAGAGAAGGAGAGAAACAGCAATGTATGGTTGCCTCTCACATGGCCCTGACTGGGGACCTGGCCTGCAACCCAGGCATGTGCCCTGACTAGGAATCGAACCAGCAACCCTTTGGTTCCCAGCCTGCACTCAATCCACTGAGCTATGACAGCCAGGGCTCAGATAATTTCTTTAGCATCCATTATTTAAACTAGCCTTACCTGTCTTAAAAACTGAAAATTAAAACTCTTCAGTGAATATTAGATAGTGTTAGAAGGGCAAGTCTGCAGAGATGATTCACCACAACAAAGTTAGTGTGGTCATATAACCAGCAACCAAGTAAATTGTTTTTAAAAATAAAGGCTAGTACAAGTGGAATGATCTTCAATATTCCAATGTCATGTCTTCTCCCTGATTTAAGAGCCAGACTTATAAGAAACTACATTTAACTAGATGTGCAGTTCTGACATAACTTTAATATAATCACCTAAGCTACATCAACCTACATTAAAGTAAACAAAAATATGTATCCGACAGCCACTGTACTGGCTGCTGAACACAAGGTCTTCAGAACTGCCCCGAAGCAGAGCTATCTGTCAATCAGAGGCACTGAGAAATGCAGCATGGAGCAACAGGCCCTACACTCAGCAGGAACTCAGTAAATGCTTGACTAGTTTCCTTAATCCTTTGAAAGTACAGCCTAAGGAAATGATACTCCAATCAGAGAACAGAAAAATGAAGCCCTTCACTACCCACCACCATCACCAGCCAAAATATAATAACAACAGCAGAAGGAGAATAAAATAAAGTGTCTATACAAAAGTACTATAGCAGAAATCTAGCCATAACCTAAATATGTAGCAATATGAGACCTGCTGAACCTACTGAAGTACATCAGCGTTACACAATTTAAAATGATGAATACAGTTCATTCCAAAATAAATTCCAGATAAATTACCATTTTAATAAAAGAACACAGAAACTAGAACTAAGGAAACACTGAGTTTTCATCAAGCTATTAGTGTGAAGAAAACTTATCAAACTTGAACACCATGAAGAAATCACAAAAGAGCAGATTCCAGTTCCTAACCATTTAAAACTTGAATGTGAGAAAAAAATAATAGAAGCCTGGATCTGAGACAGCAAATGGCCTCATTTCCCAGATGCTCGGCAGTTTAAGGCTAGGAAGACCTGTTCTGCTGAAAATGTTCAGGATTCCTAAAGAGATAGGGGAGATCCAGCACCTGCAGAGAGGTTAGCCTTGCATTCAAAGTGCAGGTTTGCCCAGTTACCACCAGCTTTGCAACCCCTTAGCTTATGTCTCCTCCCTCATTTGTAAACTGGGGAAAGTAGGAGCCTCACGTGCACTGAACCAATTATAAGACCTTTACACATACATTAATTGGGCTCTTGCTATGTATTAGGACTATACTGAACTGCTGGGTACAGAAAGATGAAGCAAAATGTAGTCCCAACTGCAGAGAATTCAGTGTGGTGGGACAGACAGAGGAGAAAAGAGATCATCTCCACACAGCATTCCAGTCCAGAGTTTAGCAGAAGCTACAGCTGAAGCACTGAAGGGCAGAAGTCAGTCAGCTGGCTGGGGAGTGGGGAAAACGAGGAGAGGCTTCTAGACTAGGTGATGATTGGGTATTTTTACTGTGATGCAGTTAAAATTAGAAAGCAATTTAAATAAACAAAAGCACACACATGAGAACACAACTGAAAAACAACAGAGCTCCTGGGTCAAAGAATATTAAAAACTGATAACAGACTGTCTAAAAAATGCTATTAATAGGAGTAGACCAGAGAAAATTGAACCCTAAGCTTGATAGTGAAAAAAGCAGACCAATCCAATATACACAATTACCAAAGGTTAAAGGCACCAGAGATCTCTGGAAGTAGGGGGTGAAAAAAAGGTACTAATATTAGGACTTTTGGCAAGGGCACCAAGACCATCTAAGGAGGAATGAATGGTGCTGGGATAACTGACTATTTATACGCAAAAGAATGAAACTAGACCCTTATCTCATACCACACACAAAAATTAACTCAAAATAGATCGAAGACATAAATGTAAGCTAAAACTATAAAAATTCTAGAAGAAAACACAGGTAAATCCTCATAAACTTGGATTTGGCAATGGATTCTTACATACATAACACTTAAAGCATAAGCAACAACAATAACATAATAAATCATACTTCACCAAAATTAATAACTTTTATGCATCAAAAGACACTATCTATTCAGAATGCCTGAAGTCACTCTGAACAGAGGTCCTACAACTAAGGAAACACATGGAGACTGGTAGGACAGGCAGAGACACAGAACGGGCTGGTCCCACACCCATGGGAGGAATACCTTGGCTATGGATCCCTAAGGAGGGACGGTTCCCAGCCCCATATCAGGACCCTCAGCCCAGGGCTCCATTGCCAGGAAGATAAATTCCCATAACTTATGGCTGTAAAAACCAGATGTGGCTGAGTGAGATGGAGGGCTTCTGGAGCTCTGGACATGCCTCTTAAAGGGTCCCTGCACAGACTTAAGACTCATTCACTCTGAGCTCAAGTTGGAGCAGCAGCTTGAAAACATCAGGGACACAAGGGAAGGAATAGAATTGGCTGGCTTCAGGGCAAGGGCTAGCAGGGCAGCTTTCTCCCAGGCAGAAGTGCTAACAGAGGCCACTGTTTCTGTTCTGAGTCCTCCCCCACAGGATACCGTATCTGAGTCTCGATCAACCTGGCTCACACTGTTAGCCCTATCCTTGTGATTCCCTGAGACCCTGTCCCACCCGACTTGCCAGTCCGCCCAAGCTGCTTCCAGTGGCTTTTCTATACAAATAACCTTTCTTGGTTCATGCTTTAGACTTTCCTAAAATCTCTCAAATAAATAGCATCTGCCTTCTACATACCCCGTATCTCTTCTTAAGTGACCCTTGGCCTAGCTCTAGTAATAGCTGGTCTTGGTTCACAGCTTGGCCTTTTCTGGGCACCTTGAAGCCCAGCATAAGTAGCAGCTATTTGCAGATCACTCTAACCTGTGCCGGGTGGCCCCAGGCAGTACATAAGTGGAGGGCCTCCCAGGGGGCCCCAGAGACAGTGCACCCAGTGGTCACCTTCAGACTACTCTGGATCACAACCCAACCACTTTCATGGGCAACACACTCAAAGGAGGAACTCAGTGAGCACCAAAGCCCCACTGAAGCAGTCCTACTCCATGGGGTCAGCCCCTGCACAGCAGCTCTGCTGTAGTCACAGTTAGTTCTCACACCTGATTAACCTGGGGGTCAATCCCTTCCAGTGACATGCCAACAGCAATCAAGGCTTAACTACTACAGGAGGACGCACAAAGCCCACACAGGTGGTGTAACTGGAGCACCCAGCTCTGGTGACCAGGAAGGCTGCATCACTGGGCCCTACAGGACACCTACTACATAAAGCCACTCTACCAAGTCCAGGAGACTTAACAGCTTTACCTAATATATAAAAACACACACATGGAAGCACCCAAAATGAGGAGACAAAGAAACAAGGCCCAATGAAAGAAGAGTAGAAATCTCCAGAAAAAAACTACATGAAATAGAAGTATGCAAACTACTAGACAGAGAGTTCAAAACAATGGCTATAGAATGTTCAAGGAACCTAGTGAGAACTTCAACAGCATAAAAAGGACATGGAAACCTTAAAAAAGCACAAGTCAGAAATGAAGCCTATGATAACTGAAATAAAGAATAAGTTACAGGGAATCAACAGTAGAATAGATGAAGCAGAGAATCATATCAGCGATTTGGAATATAAGGAAAACACCCAGTCAGAACAGCAAAAAAGAAAAAACAATCCAAAAAAAGGAGGATAGAGTAAGGAGTCTCTGGGAAAACTTTAAGTGTACCAACATTTGGATTATGGGAGTACTGGAAGGAGGAGAGAAAGAGAACATCAAAGAATTGAAAATATACTTGAAAAAATAATGACAAAAAATTTTCCCTAACCCAGTGAAAGCAATAGTCATACAAGTCCAGGAAGTACAGAGAGTCCCAAACAAGATGAACCCCAAAGAGGCCCACACCAAGACACATCATAATGAAAATTCACAAGGTTAAAGACAAAGAGAAATGCTTAAGAGCAGCAAGAGAAAAGCAATTAGTTACCTACAAGGGAGCTCCATAAGACTGTCAATTGATTTCTCAACAGAAACTTTGCAGGCCAGAAGGCACATGCAAGAAGTATTCAGTGAAGGAAAGCAAAGACCTATAACCAAGATTACTCTACACAGCAAAGCTTTCATTTAGAATCAGAGGATAGATAAAGAGCTTCCCAGACAAGAAAAAGCTAAAGAAGCTCAACACAACCAAACGAGTATTAAAAGAAATGTTAAAGGATCTTCTTTAAAAAGGAAAAAAATGGATCAAAAATATGAATAATAAAATGGCATAAATACATATCTATCAACAATTACTTTAAATGTACATGGCTGGTGTGGCTCAGTGAATCAAGTGTTAGCCTGCGAACTAAAAGGTCGCTGCTTCAATTCCCAGTCACGGCACACACCTGGGTTTTGGGCCAGGTCCCTGTTTGGGAGTGTGTGAGAAGCAGCCCATCGATGTTTCTCTCCTTCTCCTTCTCCCTCCATTCCCCTCTCTCTAAAAATAAATAAAATTTTTTAAAAAACCAATTACTTTAAACGCAAATGGATTAAATGCTCCAATCAAAAGGCATATGTTGTCTGAATGAATAACAAAACAAGACTCTTACATATGCTGTCTACAAGACACTCACTTCAGGTTGGAAAGACACACACAAACTGAAAGTAAAAGAATGGAAAAATATAGTTCATAAAAATGGAAATAAAACAAAATAAAAAAGCTGGGCTAACAATACTTATACCAGACAAAATAGACTTTAAAACAAAAGCTATAGCAAGAGACAAAGAAGGATCCTGCAACTCCGCTTCTAGGTAGCTATCCAAAGAAACCCAAAACAAGTCGAAAAGACATCCATATCCACAAGCTTATTGCAGCATTATTTATATTAGACAAGATATGGAAGCAGCCTAAGTATCCATAAAGAGATGAATGGATAAATAAGAGGTGGCAGATATATACAACGAAATATGACTCTGCCATAAAAAAAGAATGAAATCTTGTCAGCTACAACAAACACAGATGGACTCAGAGGGTATTGTGCTGAGAAAACTCAGTCAAACAGAGGAAAGACAAATGCCAGATGATTTCACTTCTATGTGAAATTTAAAAAACAAAACAAACAAGCAGAACAGGAAAGACTCATAGATGCAGAGAACATTTTGACGGTTGCCAAGTGAGAAAGGAGTTGGTGGGGGATGAGTGGAAAAGGTGGAAAGATTGGTAGATACAGAATAGTCAAAGGAAAGTAAATTACAGCATAGAGGAATACAGTCAATAATACTGTAATAACTACTTATGGTGCCAGATGGCTACTAGATTTATCAAAGTGATCACTTTGTAAGTTATATAAATGTCCACTCATAGTGTTTTACACATGGTGTTTTAATTCTAATCATAGTGAAACTAATATAATGTCGTACATCAACTGTAATTTAAAAATTAAAAAAGGAAAAGATACTATAAACAAAGTAAAAATATAACCCACCAAATGGGAGAAAATATTTGTAATCACTTATCGGGTAAGGGTATAGCCAGGATATATAAAGAACTCTTAAAACTCAACAATAGAAAGACAAACAACCCAATTTAAAAAGAGAAAGGGTTCTGGCCATGAAGGAGGCATAAGAAGATATGCTTTACTTCCTCAGACAACCAAAAGAAGGATAACAACCAATTTAAAAACAAAAAACCAGCCCTGGCTGGTGTAGCTCAGTGGATTGAGCGCAGGCTGGGAACCAAAGAGTCCCGGTTCGATTCCCAGTCAGGGCACATGCCTGGGTTGTAGGCCAGGTCCCCAGTGAGGGCCATGTGAGGAGCAACCATAGAGGAGCAACCATACATTGCTGTTTCTCTCTCTCCCTCCCTCCTCTCTCTCTAAAAATAAAAATCTAAAAAAAAACAACAACAACAAAAAAAAAAACACCTGAACTGAATGGAAGTCCAACAACCAAGGAGTTAAAGAAGAAACAATCACCCAGACTGGTAGGAGGGGTGGAGACAGGCAGGTGGTGGAGAGAACATGTGGCAAGGCAGCAGCTGGTAGACCTGGCCCCACATTTGCATGTGGATAAACCAGAACAACTGGGGAGTGAGACATACCACATAACCCAGGGTTTCAACATAGGAAAAAAAAGCCTCAAAGCCCCTGGCTGTAAAAATCCGTCAGGGTTGCTGCAGTGAGAGAAACTGCCAGTCTCACAGGAGAGACTCACAGGAGGAGGTGGACATAGGGTCCTAGAACATACACAAGCCCACACACCCAGGAATCAGCACCAGGGCAGCACCTGAAAGGGCACAATTTGCTTGTGGGAAGTGGGGGAAGTAACTGAAATCCAGGGCGAGAGCCAGGCAACTGGCATTGTTTCCTCTCTGACCCCTCTCCTACATACAGTGCCACAATGCTAGCAAAATAGGTTGCCCTACCCTGGCGAATACCTAAGGCTCTGCTCCTTAAAACATAACAGGTGCACCAAGACAAAGAAATATGGCCCAAATGAAAGAACAGATCAAAACTCCAGAAAAAGAACTAAGCGATGAGGAGATAGACAACCTATCAGATGCAGAGTTCAAAACACTGATAATCAGGATGCTCACAGAAATGGTTGAGTTCAGTTGCAAAATGAAAGCTATACAAAGTGAAATAAAGGAAAATATACAGGGAACCAACAGTGAAGGGAAGGAAATTGGATTCAAATCAACGGTTTGGTCCAGAAAGAAGAAATAAATATCCAACCAGAACAGAATGAAGAAACAAGAGTTAAAAAAATGAGGAGAGGCTTAGAAACCTCTGAGACAACTTTAAACATCCCCACATCCAAATCGCAAGGATTCCAGAAGGAAAAGCAGAAGAACAAGACATTGAAAACTCATTTGAAAAAATAATGAAGGAAAATTTCCCTAATCTGGCAAAGGAAATAGACATGCAAGTCCAGGAAGCTCACAGAGTCCCAAAAAAGTTGGACCCAAGAAGGAACATACCAAGACAAGTCATAATTAAGTTACTCAAGATTAAAGATAAGGAGAGAACTTTGAAAGCAGCAAGAGAAAAGGTGACAGCTAAGTACAAAGGAGCTCCCATAAGACTGTCAGCTGATTTCTCAAAAGAAAATTTACAGGCAACAAGGGACTGGAAAGAAGTATTCAAAGTCATGAAAGGCAAGAAACTACACCCAAGATTATTCTATTCAGCAAAGCTTTCATTTAGAATGGAAGGGCAGATAAAGTGCTTCCCAGATAAGGTCAAGTTAAAGGAGTTCATCATCACCCAGCCCTTATTATATGAAATGCTAAAGGGACTTATCTAAGAAAAAGAAGATCAAAATTATGAACAGTAAAATGACAACTATCAACAACTGAACCTAAAGAAACAAAAACAAACAAAGCAAACAACTAGAAGAGGAACAGAATCGCAGAAATGGAGGTCACATGGAGGGTTATCAGTGGAGAGGGGGTGGGGGAAGAATGGGGAAAAAGGTACAGGGATTAAGAAGCATAAATGGTAGGTACAAAACAGACAGGGGGAGGTTAAGAATAGAATGGGAAATGGAGAAGCCAAAGAACTTATATGTATGACCCATGAACATGAACTAAGAGTGGGAATGCTGAAGGGAATGGGGTACCAGGCAGAAAAGTATAAACGAGGGGAAAAAATAGGACAACTGTAATAGCATAATCAATAAAATATACTTAAAAAATAAAATAAAAATAGAGAAAGGACTTGAATAGATATTTCTCTAAAGAGGATCTATAAATGGCCAACAACCACATGAAAAGATGATCAGCATCATACATCATTAGGTAAATGCAAATAAAAACCACAATGAGATATCACTTCACCCCCACTAGATGGGCATAACAAAAAGATAGAAAATAAAAAATGTTGGCAAGAATGGGGAGAAATTATAACCCTCACATATTATTAGTAGAAATGAAAAATAATGCAACTACTACAGAAAAGTGTGGCAGTTCCTCAGAAAGTTAAACAGCAAATTACCAGATGACCCAGCATTTCCCTTCCTAGGTATATACTCCAAAGAAATGAAAACAGGTTATTCAAACAAATATTTGCACATGAATGGTCACAGCAGCACTACTTCATAATGGTGAAAAGGCGGAAACACCCCAAATGTCTATCAATGGACAAATGGATAAACAAAATGTGGTATATACATATAATGTAATAATATTCAGCCATAAAAAATAATGAAGGACTGATACACACTCCAACATGGATAAGCCTTAAAACATTATGCTAAGGGAAAGAAGCCTATCACAAAAGTCACATGATATATGACTCCATTCACGTCTATATAGACAGAAAGTGACTGCTTCAGACTAGGCCAGCGATAGGGAGAGGGTGTGGAAGGGGACAGGGAGAGGGGCTTCTTGGGGAGACACAAGGGGAGCTAATGAGACAGAAGATGGGGAAATAAATTCTCAGTAAACTAGGGAAAGTTAAAAGCATACAACATGTTTGTGGCAAATTTCTTAAAAGTAAGTATCAAGGAAAAGTTTCTACATTAAAGATTTTAGAGTTTAGAAATTGAGCATCAGAGCTGGTAAGCAAAATACCGAAAAATTTTTAAATCAATCAATCAAGTGTTGTCATGAAATGCCAAAGAGGCCACTTAAGGGAGGACATAGGCAGTCCCGGAAACATTAGAAATTAAGGAAATATCTTTGCCTAAAGCAGTAAGAACTGCCTTCTTCCAGGAAAATATGTTACCATAAAATTTATACCATTATAAAAAATGTGTGCCCTGGCTGGTATAGCTCAGTGGATTGAGCGCGGGCTGGGAACCAAAGGGTCCCGGTTCGATTCCCAGTCAGGGCACATGCCTGGGTTGCAGGCTGGGTCCCCAGTGAGGGCCATGTGAGAGGCAACCATACATTGCTGTTTCTCTCCCTCTCTTTCTCCCTCCCTTCCTCTCTCTCTCTCTAAAAATAAATAAAATCTTAAAAAAAAAAAAAAAATGTGTTATGTGTATTTTTACCACAATTTAAAAATGTATACCATCATGTATTAGACATCTGAAGGGGTAGAGAGTTATTGACCCACAAACCTATTATGGGGCATTATGGAAACAGATGCTCATTTACCTCTCTGACTGAGAATTCCTTCAGGCCTGAATATTTCTGGAGTCTCAAAGGCAAAAATGCAATCGCTTTCATGGACTGTTTCCAGGTCGTCTGTGTCACAAAAGGAACGATGGAACCCATCATAGTACATTTCTGTTAACACAATCTAAAAATGGTAAAAATGTAAATAGTTGGATAAACAGTAAGTCAATGGGAATGACTCTCCTAATTCTGCATGAACTTCCCCAGAACATCAGGACCTGATCCTGTGAGGACTCTAACACATGTCACGGGGCCCACATTATTTGCCTTTAACACAGAATCTTGGAAGCACAATATACATTGTAACTGTAGATTATACTCTGTTCTTAGAATGTTATGGCACTAAATCCAGAGTTC
>PVJI01007600.1:0-77052 GCA_004026765.1 Micronycteris hirsuta
GTAGCTCAGTGGATTGAGCGCGGGCTGGGAACCAGAGGGTCCCGGTTCGATTCCCAGTCAGGGCACATGCCTGGGTTGCGGGCCAAGTCCCCATGAGGGCCATGTGAGAGGCAACCATACATTGCTGTTTCTCTCCCTCTCTCCCTCCCTTCCCCTCTCTCTAAAAAATAAATAAAAATAAAATCTTTAAAAAAAAAAATAAATAAAAAGTTTTTGTACAGCAAAGGAAACCATCAGCAAAATGAAAAGACAGCTCACAGACTGGGAGAACATATTTACTGACGCATCGGATAAGGAGTTAAAACTCAAATTTTATAAAGAACTTACAAAACTCAACACCAAAAAAAAACAACAAAACACAACCCAATTAAAAAATAGGCAAAGAACCTTGAATAGATACTTCTCCAAAGAGGACATACTGATTGCCAACAGACATATGAAAAGATGCTCAGCATCACTAATCATCAGAGAAATGCAAATTAAAACCTCAATATGATATCACCTCACACCAGTCAGAAGACTATCAATAAATCAACAAACAGCAAGTGCTGGCAAGGATGTAGAGAACAGGAAACCCATTCTGCACTGTTGGTGGGAATGCAGACTGGTGCAGCCACTGAGGAAAGCAATAAGGAGATACCTCAAAAAACTAAAAATGGAACTGCCTTTTGACCCCACAATTCTACTTCTGGGAATCTAACCAAAGAAACCCGAAACATTAATTCGAAAGAAAATAAGCACCCCTGTGTTCATTGCAGCATTATTTACAATCACCAAAATATGGAAGCAGCCCAAAGGTCCATCAATAGATGAGCAGATAAAACAATTATGGGACCATTTACACAATGGAATACTACTCAGCCATTAAAAAGAAGATAATTTTACCCTTTGCAACAGTAGGGATGGACCTGGAGAACATTTTGCTAAATGAAATAAGCCAGTCAGAGAAAGACAAATACCATGTGGTTTCACTCATATGTGGAATCTATTGAACAAACTGAACTAAGAAGCAAAATAAAGACAGACCTGTTGAGAGCAGGCTGACAGCTCTGGGGTAGGGAGTGGGTTTAGGGGTAGAGGAAAAAATGTATGTTTCTGATTAGTAAATAACGCTGATTAATTTTATAATACTATTCCTTCATCAAGGTTCCCAATTCCCACTCTATTTTCCCAGATGTAGGAATAATCTTTTTTTTAAAAAAAGATTTTATTTGTTTTTATTTTAGAGAGAAAGGAAAGGAGTGAGAAAGAGAAGGAGAGAAACAGCAATCGATTGCCTCTCACACTCCTACAACCAGGGACCTGGCCCACAACCCAGACATGTGCCCTGACTGGGAATCCAACCAGCAACCTTTCACTCTGTGGGACATCACCCAACCCACTGAGCCATGCTGGTCAAGGTGGAATAATCTTATTTGTAACTGTAATAATTTGTAGTAAGGCATGAATGAAAATGAGGCTAATCCAGCAGCAAGATGTATTTGTATTTCAAAACAAACCCCTAAGCACTTAAAGGTTTCACCATATGGTATCAATAACTCCTGAGATTCATTGCCTAAGCGCCCTTAAGGAGAGGGACATATTTCATATTAACAACCTAGCTGAAGACATAATTACAGGACATGAGAAGTTATCTAGGGGTGAGGCAACAATCACTGAGTCACCTGAATGCTCTACACAAGGTCTTTCACCAAAATGCCCCCAAAAATACTGATTATATTTAAAACCAATGAATCCAGTCCCAAGGAAACTAGAGGCACTGAGGTCCTCAAATGTGGACAGATCCACTTGCCATTTGAACACTACCATTTGAACACATGCTTGATACATGGTTATGTATCAATGTGCAGCTCAAATATGCAGTTTCTGAGACACAATCCAATAAATTATGGTTTTGCAAAATGCTATGAAGATCAGAATGACAAAAGAAGCAAAGTTTATCTTAAACAAAAAACATATTTTAAAAAGTGAAAGATTAAGTCTCTCTGTTATACCACAGACAGTCAGCTGGAGCACCAGGGAGTCTGCCCCACTGGCCAAGATGGCGCAGGGGGAGGTTATGCTGAGTACGCCAAAAGCTAGAAAGATGAATGGATGGAGCCCCAAGCATGCCAAATGCTAGCAAGATAACTGGATAGAAAAAAAAAGCCCTCCCTATCCCTATAAGAACTGACAGCTTAAGCAAGAAGGGGAGATGGTCACCCTGGCCAGCATGGCTTGGCTGGTGTGGCTCGGTTCGAGCTTCACCCCATACACGGAAAGGCTGCGGTTCCATCCCAGTCAGGGCACATACCGGACACGGCTGCTTGATGCTTCTCTCTCACAGCAATGCTTCTCTTTCTCTCTCTCCCCTTCTCTCTCCCCACCCTTCTCTCTAAAAGCAAAAAAAAAAAAAAAAGGTGCGAATTTAAAAAAAGAAGGGGAGATGGTCTTTGAGACAAGAGTCCACCATGCTCCCAAGTCGCACGGCATCTGAATAAAACCTCCTTCCTTCTGCACCAGCACCGGCCTCACAAGTTTGGCTTTTGTTGTGGCAGGCAGCCAAACCGCCATTTGCTCAGTTACATCTCCAGCTAGTTCCTTGAGGGCAAGACCTGTGTCTTATTTATAAGCACCTCTGCATAGCCGGAAACAGGGAACACACCAAAAATCCAACAAATGTTTGAATTGACTTATAATCTTTCATTATTCCCTCTTTACTTTCAAAGTACCACTTTACTAACATCTAAATTCCTATTTCAGGATGAAGCAAAAAGATTTGTGGCTAATTTATTTCTACCTCATACTGTACCAACATGTATTAAGTCAGGGTTATAAAACCTATCGTTCTCAGCCTGACAAAATTATTAGTCCGATGCGTGCCAAGCCACATTCACAGTCACTTAGAAAACTCAGTATGGGCTCCACATCAAAGAATAGGGAGCTGACGGGACTTGCTGGAGAGAGCCTTGGAGATACCACTGCACACTTGCTACCTAAAATAATCTTTGCCCAGAGCTTCAGTCTTAAATATGAATGGACAACCAAGAACCGTCAGACAAGGGAGAAAACCCAGTAGCATGAATAAGAAAATTCTAAGAACTACTGAACTGAGAGGAAACAGATAATTCAGGAAATGAGAAAACTTTTTTCTTATACAAGAACTCAGAAGGGTTACCTCCCACACCCTTCCAGAGACAGTTCCTACAGAAGGGAGAAGCCAAGACCTGACAGCACAGGGTACAAGAAATAATGGCTCCAACCCAAGATTGCAAAGAAGGAAGGTCCCACAATGAAGCCTAGTTCATCAGACTCAGAGAGTAACTCGGCCAGATGGACAGCTCCAGGCAAAATGAAGAATCTCACATAAGAGAGAGGTAAATCTGAGGCTGTGGTGAAAGCACATTGCTCATGTGTCAATAAGAAAAAAAGCAGTAGAAACTTCAGAGAAATCAAATCAAAATGCAGTATAAGCCCTGACCCTCATGTTAAATAAGACAAGGGTCTCAAGGTCTGAGCAGTTCTAAATGTTATTTCTTGCTAAATGTTAAAATGTAACATAGTATTTTGCAGATGTAGCACCAGGATAAAACTGATGGGAACCCAACCTGAAAAGTGAAGCCAAAGGCAAAGAAACCAATGTGTAACTGACCTAATAGTGTATACGCACAATGGCTAGCCTCCTTCAGTGAGACAGAACTTCAGGTGTGAATCCCCTGCCCAAACATTCTCTAAGTAAATGTCTAGACCAACGTTTTGTGGGTCTACACTTAGACCAACTACTCTGAGACAATCACATCTCATTCTTGACTAGAGCACCCCAGGAGCAAACACTTATCATAAAACACTTTTTAATTAAAGACTGCAAGTCAAATTTTTTAACTTACTGATTTTATATTATTGTATGGAGTTGAGGTTAATTCCATAATTTTATGGCCATCAGTGAATTCCCCACTTTTGGTTTAACTGTACCACATGTTCCGTGTTGTTGCCTTGCGAGGGTCTAGGGTTTTTTGAACAAGCTTACATTCTTTTTTTACGCATCTTTTCCGATTTTCTAGACTTTGATACAACACTCTCAGCCTTCATCTTCTCCAAGTGAGTATTTGTCTTTTTAGTTTATATTCACTTACCAGCCATCTCAGGCCCTTAAATATGTTCATGGCCATGCTCTAGATTGCATATACACCTTTCTGGAGTTGAGCGGTGATACTTCAGTATTTCATTATTTAATTCATGGGTAGAGTACTTTCTTTTAAGTTTTCAGTACCCCTTCTAATTACTGTCAGTGACTGCGTGGTCCGGGGCCAGTGTCCTTATGGAAGATCATAATGGCTATGATTATAACATTTATTTGAATGTATTTAACATTTAACATTTATTCGAATGTATTTGGATATGGAGCCAATGCTTCTACAAATAAGGTTAGGGCTGTTTCTATCTAGGAATGTCATTCTCATGCCCATTTTGAAATTTTTCCATGTGAGGATGATTTTTGTTGTTGTTACTGACCCATTATTCCAGAAGGAAAGGGCCTACCAGCAGTTATTACTCTGAAGAAAGTTTAGCTAAGTACTGTTCCCTGAGAAATCGCACTGTTCACACCTCTGGGTATACTGTAAAGTATCCATTTGCCCTTGATTTTTGATTCTTGAATAGGGCCATATTCTTAATACAACTACCAATTTTTCCATCATTATCCCCTGGTGACTCTGGTTTTAAATAGCCTTTCATGGGAAACTTCCTGAGAACCTAGTTCTATTTCTTGTATCCTAATTAACTATTAACTACTTAGTTCAAATTGTAGCAAAATTATTTTGATTTTTTTTTTCACATATGCTTCTCTGTTTTCTTGCTGAATCTTACGTGGAGTGAAAGTTGATAGTTTTTGTAATTAACAGACTACTTTTACAACTTGCTTCCTGGCCACTCAAACAGTATTATAATCCATGCCAGAAGCCTTTTACTAAAATGACCATCATCTTTTCCAAAATAAACCAATTAAAAATATTTAACCAGGGAACATTTAACCAGTGGTAGGAGCACCACACCATAGTGGTTAAGAACCTACACCCTGAAGCCAAACTGCCTGGCTTTGGATCAGACTCCTCCTCCCACTAGTTGACCTTGGGCAAGTTACTTAACCACTCAGTGCCCCATTTCCTCACCTGTAAAATGAGGATAATAATTTAAGTAGGCTTGTTATGACGACTGAGTTAGTATTTGTAAAATACTCACTACAGAACTTGGCAGATAGTATATGCAGCATAAATTTATTAAATTATATAAAACTGGTTAGTTCAGTAGTGGGCCTTTCAAGTCTGACCCCAGAACAAAGGTGCTTCAGGTTCTCCAAGCACCAGCATCACCAGGCCATGCCGCTTCCCTTGGTTCCTGTTGGCCACCTGGCTGCTCCAGCCCACACTGAACTGCCACCTCCACCGTCATCCCTTCCACCTCTCAGAAGTTCAAAATGAAGCTGTTGTCATTTTAGGAAGGAAACTTGCCAAGCAGATCAAGCAGGAAGTGCATCTACAGGTGAAAGAGTGGATAGCATCAGGCACCCAGAAGCCACACCTGAGAGTGGTTCTGTTTGGGGAGAATCCTGCAAGTCATTCATTCCTACATCCTCAAAAAACCAGGGCTACTGCAGATGTGGGAATCAACAGTGAGAATACTGTGAAACCAGCTTCAATATCAGAGTAAGAACTGTTGAATTTAATCAATAAACAATAATGATGATAATGTAGATGGCCTCCTTGTTCAGCTGCCTCTTCCAGAGCACACTGGTAAAAGATCTGCAATGCTGTTTCTCCAGACCAGGATGTTGATAGTTTTCATGTAATTAAGGTAAGGCTAATGTTTTTGGCCTGGTATTCCATGTTACTACCTACCCCATGGGGTATAAGGCAGTAATTAAGCAAACTACCATTCCAACCCTAGGGAAGAATGCAGTTGTAGCGGGAAGGTCAAAAAATGTTGGAATGCCCATTGCAATGTTACTACACACAAATGTGGTACGCCAATGTTCTACAGGTGATGTCACTATTACAATATCTCAATACAATACACTCCCAAAGAGCAGCTGAAGAAATACATAATTCTTGCAGATACTGTGGTCACCACTGCAGGCATTCCAAATCTGATCACTGCAAACGATACTCGTACATGATCAAGGAAGAAGCAGCCATTGTTGATGAGGGAATAAATAAAAATTCAAGATCCCATCACTACTGAACACAACTTGGTCGGAGATGTGGATTTTGAAGGAGCCTGGAAAAAGCCAGTTACATCACTCCAGTCCCTGGGGATGTTGATCCCATAGCAGCAGTGACGCTAATAAAGAATCCCTTTATTGCTGAAAATAAGGTGCTGAGGCTTGAAGATCAGGAAGTACTGAATTCTAAGGAACTCGTAGTGACAACTAATTAACTATTGTGTCCTCTATGTCATAAACAGTACAGCCAAGCCAGTTCAAGAGGCACAAGAGGCCAATAAAAATGTAGTATTTTTAATTGATGCTACTGACATGGTTCTAAATGATGCGTTGTATTTACTGAAAGCTTAAATGGTGGATGTTTGCACACAGCTTTGCAGTACCTTGCCAGGGAGCACCCATGATCGTGCTGGGTCATGTGACCTAGCCATAGGAGAAGTCATTAACCTAGTTATTAACATGGGGGACATTATCACAATGAGAATGGCTGCCTAATTTTGTCAGAACACTTCAGTTACACTTTGCTTTTCTAGGATTTTCCCAAGTGCTATTCCAACAAGGGTTGATACTCACTTTAGGTTCCAAACCTTTCTAGTTCAACTGGTCAAACCAAAGGGAAAAAGCTACTAGAGAAAATTAGGAAAAAGTTAAAAAGGAAGAAATGATGGTAATTGAGTAGAAACAATTTACCCTAATTGTATACATATAAACTGATAACCAGAAGAAAAGCTACATGTTAACACTGTCCTGAGCTATTTTGTAACTTAGTCAGCCACTGGGGAAAATGTGGAGGTTTGTTCCATGTGCTATTTATTAGCCTTGTTTTGTGTGTGTGACCATTCACGAGGTCTCGCCACTAGGACTGAAAGGCTTATTTTATAAATAATTCATGTGTACTGTCATACTTGGTTTTCCCTCCATCCTTAAACTTCATTGATAAATTTTTGTACTGTTGGGGGTCTATATAGTTTCTTTGGTAAATCTTGAAACCTGTTTTTGAAAACCAAAGCTTGGGCAGCTTTTCCACCAAAGTATTGTCAGCAGCTTCATTTAATATTGAATTTAATCAGACTTTCTGATTAAAGGATACAACTCTGACTGGGGAAAAAAATATGTTTCAGAACTTAAAACATATAAAAATGATCCCTTAAAATTAATCACTTTCGTAAGTTATATGTATATACCAGTGATGCCATTACTGAAAACACTTCTAAAACCTTTTTTGGAACAGTCTTTAAGAGCCAGATTAAAAAACTAAGCAGCTCTGGCTGGTGTGGCTCAGTTGGTTGGAGCATCGTCCTGTAAACGAGAAGGTCACAGTTTTGATTCTGGTCAGGATACATGCCTGTAGGTTCGGTCCCTGATCTGGGCATGTTACTGGAGGCAACCGATCACATCAATGTTTATCTTTCTCTCTCTCTCTCCCTCCCTTACACTCATTCTAAAATCAATAAGCATGTCCTCCACTGAGAATTTAAAAAAATAAAAACAAAAACCTAAGAAAAAAGTTCTCTGTGGTCCCACCTCATTTTCATTTTTATTGCTTCCTTAACTGGTATTACCCAGCTTTATGACTCCAATTTTATTCACCAGACTTACCTTTTCCAAAAATTGAGTTTTTTACAATGACAAAAGTTTGCTACTGCTGTGGATATTCAAAAAACCTTCTCAGGGGCTGCAAAGTCGGTTCAGTCGGCTTCAGGTTACAGTGGGAGGATATGTTCATTGCATTATTGGAAACTATGTAACTAGAGACATTAAGCCTACAGAAAGTTAGTCAATATAGAAAACTATACTGCTAAACAAGGTTTTAATAATACATCTGTAATCTTCTGAAGCCGAAATAAAAGCAGATAATTATGTTCTCTGCTACCCAAATCTTCACTCAATACCATGTCTCATATGCATGGAGTTATGTAACAACTTTTACATGGGGCATTATCACACCATATATAACCTTCGGGTATCTAGTAACTGACAGATCAACTCATTTGGGTATAAAACAACTCATCCAAAATGCTATATTTACAAAAAAAAACCCAAACGCCTCTTTGTGCAATGGTAACGATGTTGTCTTCTTGTTAGCAGTTGTAGAACGCACGAATTCTAATGAGGCTGGAAGTTCTTTTGGACTTCACTGTAGGTCAGCGATTTTCAACCTTTTTCATCTCATGGCACACATAAACTAATTACTACAATTCCACAGCAGACCAAAAAATATAGTTTTTACCGATCTGACCAAAAAATAGGTACAATTTTGGTTCATTCACACGGGATGGCTATACTGTGTGGGCTGTTGTCACTTTTTTTATCTGATGGCCTAAGGGAAAAGAGGTCAGCGCCCCTGACTAAATAGTTGGGTATTACATGTTTTACAATTGTGCGGCACACTGGTTGAAAATCGCCACTATAGGTAATACCTGCCTTTCTACCAAAATTCTCCTACTTCTCCCAAAAGTGACATTTATAAAATGTTTAACTTTTCAAAGTTGATCATAAATATGGTCTCCCTTTTGGTCCTACCAAACTTTTCTATCTTATGAAGTGCTTAGAAACTTATGTCAGAAGTTAAGTAACCAAATTTATCTCAGCATGGTTTAAAATGAGAATAAAAATAAGTTTTGCAGATGTCATAAAAGCAAGATCTAAGTTTTTACTGAGGTTTCTACATATTTTAAGTGTTTCTTATCCAACTTCAATTTACTTACTTAATAGAGTCAAAACAGAACTAAAAAAAGAACAGCTTCATTAGATTTAGCAACTTCTAGCTGAACCAGGGCTAGCCAAAGGTTTTCTGTTCCTTGTGATCTCCAATTTCAAATAATTTTAATAAAAATCCAGAAAAATATCTTACCCCGTTCCCCTTCTCTTCAACCCATCATTTAATGCTATGCCAACAAGTTCACGATTTAGCAAAGCCATTACCTCTCTATTTGTTAAGAACAAAGTATCAGAGACAGACAACAGTATGGTGACTCCCAGAGGGAAAGAGGGGTGAGGGGAGGTAGAAGAGGATAATGGGGGATAAATGGTGATGGAAAGAGACATGACTGGGGGTGGTCTCTCCCTATATACAGATGATGTATTACAATATACGGATGGTGTATTACAGAAGAGTACTTCTGAAACCTATATAATTTTATTAACCAATGTAACACAAATAAATTCAATTTTAAAAAAAAAGAACACCACAATTTATCAGACAAGATAATTAGCTAGCAACCCGTAAACACGTTTCAGAGTAGGATTTTTCTTGTAATTGAATAGCAGTTCTTATCCTGAGTCCGCTCAAAACCATTTAAATAAGTCTTCTACTAGCTTCTGGTATACAAGTATTTTTGGCAAATCAAATTGATTGCTTTGCTTTATAGCTGAGAAGGGTAGGAAAATCTTACCCCCCCCCCCAAAAAAAACCCCATAACTCCGAGGCTAGAGACGTAAATTCTGAGCCAAGCGAACCCACTCACACGTTGGTAGAATCCACAGCGTAAATCATTTAATACCTCCCACCCCACCCCGACTCAATTTCCCCATCCGTCAAGCGGCGATAACACAATCAGGCACAACCAACCACAGGGTGATGAGGGTCAAAAGCCAAAGCAAGAGTGTTCTAAAATAGGTGAAGGCGCTGTAGTGAAGGACCTTCACTTCCTTCGCAAAACTCACAGGTTTACTTCGTCGCTTACCAGCAAAAGGGAGGCGAGCCCAGGCAAGGCAACCCCGCCTGGTGACACTTCTCTGAACTCCAAGAGGGGTGACTGGCAGTTCGGGGCGCACAGTCACCGGAATGCCGTCGGAGCCCAACGTGGGCTGCTTCCACTCTCGCCCCCAGTCGGGAGAAGCGAAGAGAGCTCCAATTCAAGCCGGCTCCAACAACCCTTGCAGCTGAAGACACTTAGGGGGAAGGGGCGGGGAGAAGGCTGGGCACGCCGCTGCCACTCCAGCTGAGCCACTCCTTGCGCCACCGGCGCCCAGGCCCACAGTGCCACGTCCCGGCCTCCGTCCACGCCACCCCTCACCCCACCCCCGGACGCGGCACATCCTCCGGAGGCCACCGAGCTCGCTCCCTTGCAGGCGCCTCTAGTACACCACACCTCGGACCCGGGCGGCTAGAGGGCAGTCAGAGAGGCTGCACAGCTGCCCCCGGGCTGGCTGCCCCAGAACCCCGCTCCGTCCGGCCCGGCGGGGCCTCAGACAGCCCCAGGGCCCGGCAGGCTCCCCAGGGAGAGGCCGCGGCGCCGCCCGCCGGGCCAGGCACCCTCGGAGCGGCCCCGCACCGCAGGCTCACCTCCAACGTATCAAACGCGCATGTTCGCCGCTACCCGACCGCCGTCTCCGCTCCGCTTGCCGGACCAGGCCAGCCCGGCCGCTCCGCTCCGCTCCCCTCCGCTCCCCTGCGCAGCCCGAGCTCCACTCCACGTACCTCCGCGCGCGGCTCCTCCCGACACGTCAGGGACTGCTCGGGTGTCCGAGGCCATTCTGTGACGCAAGGGGGCGGGGTTCGGAGCATGCGCGCGAGCCTGCGGGCGCCCGGGCGGGGGCTGTGGGAAGGATGGCGTCACAGGGGGTCGGCGGTGCCCCGCGCGGCCGACGTCAGGCTGGCGGCGGCCAATGCGCAGGCGCCCCAGGCGCCGCGGTTGTGCGAAAATTGGGCCCGCGGAGATCGCAGAACGCTCAGCTGTTCGAGAAGTGGCGCCACGGTGGGCGAGAACCGGCCTCCAGTTTTTCAACCACCAAGATCTCTCGAGTGTATATATCAATCCCGTTCATAAAATGAACCTCGGATTAGATTTCACCTACGAGTCCGCCCCGATCACCCAATAGAATATCAGGGGTATTTAGTACCCTTCATCACAGAGACCAGTGTTGTTTTTAGGGCCCTTGCTATGGCTGAAATTTTCTATTTCTTCAGTGTTTCTCAGTAGAATGTAAGTTCCATGACAGCTAGAACCTCTCTATGTTTTTCTTCTCCTAACGGATACTTTCGTGCGGACACAAAGTGGGTACTCAACTATTTGTTGAATGAATGGATTCCTTGAGGACACAAAGGGAATATGAATATATCCATTTATATACTTTATATAAAATAAATGTATATTTATTTATGTAAATGTGTATGTTCAACCCCCCTGGGTCCCCCAAGAAATAGAATCCATTTTATATTCTATACAGATTCTCCCTAGGGCACTTGTAGAAAGAAGAGGGCTGGTGGGGGTTGGCGGGGAGCTGAGAAAGGGGAGCGGTGGGAATGAGCAACGTCTTATGGAGTGGAAACAGGAAGACAGCTGTTTTTAAAACATTTCTGCCCTGGCTGGTGTAGCTCAGTGGATTGAGTGCAGGGTGGGAACCAAAGGGTCCAGACTTCGATTCCCAGTCAGGGCACATGCCTGGGTTGCGGGCCAGGTCCCCAGTGAGGGCCATGTGAAAGGTAACCATACACTGCTGTTTCTCTCTCTCTCTCTCTGACTCCCTCCCTTCCCCTCTCTCTAAAAATAAATAAGATCTTAGAAATAAATAAAATTTGAAAAAATAAGTAAAACAATTCTAAGAACTTCTGCTGTGTATTGCATAACAGTTCTCTGATGTCAGTGCTCTTGGGATTGGATGTGGCTTTTTTGGACTCTAATGATGTGTAAGACAGGCCTCAAGGTGGGAGCAAGGTGAGCCTGAAAGGTTCAGTTATATTTTTGAGGGCACAGTCATAGACAGAAACAATGGAAGATGGATTGTAAGAGATATCCAAATCAATGAAAATCAGAGAAGTGATTGATGGGGTTTGTGGGAAGGATGGCACTGAGCTAGACTCTCAAAGAACAGGATTGAAAAGATGACAATAATAATGATAATAGTGGTAGTGGTAGTAGTAGTTCCCTTTTGTTTTACCTTTTGTATGTACTGGCAATTGTGCTAAATGTTTGGTTTGCATGATTCAATCCTCACAGTGACCCTGTGAGATAGGTACTGTTACTATTCCCATTTTATAAATGAAGAAACTGAGTCTCAGCAAGATAAAGTTGCCTAAGGTCACTCAACGAGAAAAAAGAGGACTCCAGATTCAAACCCACCTAGTCTGCACTGTCTAACTCCAGAAACTACACTATTAATCACTACTACATGCTGCCCAAGATGGGGGACTATTAATAATAACTACCACTTACTGGACTAGAACATAGTGCTAAGTACTTTAAATACATTATCCCCTCAATCTTGTAAGTGGCTTGTGAAGCTAAAATTATTTCCTTCATTTTTTATGTTGAAAAACTGAGGAGCTGCGGTTTTAAACCCCAAGCAGGCCTAGTCCAAGCCTGGTGACCTAGGACATCATGGAAGCTCTTTTAGGCTCAGGGGCTCTGCTTCCCAGACTGAAGCTGCGTTTTGGCTGATGAGATCACAGGAAGAGAGATAATTAGTCAGGGAGGCCTTTCTGTGGACCTAGTGCCAATCCCAAGAGGGAAAAATAAATAAAGGCTGCAACCCTTGTCCCTGCCTTCTGGCTGAAGTCCTGGGGAACACACTGAATCACCTAATGGCAGGCCAGGCCCTGCGGAAACTGCCAGCCTCATTTCCCACCAGCCTGCACCCAGAACTGGTGTTTGTCAGGACTGATATGTTGGCCCTATCATAATGAATGGGCTTTGCTTGGCAGAGCTCTCAGACACATCAAAGCCTTCAATCTCCTCCCTCTGCGTTGGTTGGGCTTTCTCAGCAGCCTGTGCCCCGCTCCCTCCTTCTGGTAGGCCCGCCCAAGGAAGATAAAGTGGAAGTGAAGACGGAAGGCAGCCTCTAAGGGAAAAAAGTTACCAAATCAGCTCTGTGAAGGTAGAAAAGGTGAGTGATAGTTGCCCCACCCTCTGCTTTCGTAACTCTCCATCAGGAAGGGGTTTGCTGAGGCATGAGTCCCAGTACAAGGTCTTTCTTGGATAGAGCCCAAGGGGTCAATGTCACAATCCCTGAGAGCACACACAGCATTCCAACATCTTCCCTGTCACAGACTCTGAGACTTGGGAAACAGTCCAGGTTCCGCCACTGAGAGAGGTGGGCGCTGACCAGCTGTCTTGGGAGAGGTCTATACGCTACCTCATGAGGGTGCTGGACTCCTGCCACATCACACACTCACAAAAGGTGATACAGTACACACAGGTCTACCATGAATACTCTGAGGAAATGGGGTCAGAGTAGCATACACCTTGAAATCAAAAGTTTAATTCAGCCTAATCTGTCCATATTTTTTGGCCAGTATTTTCTGCTAAGCATTAGGGGCATAGATCAGGCAGGGCAAGGAACCCCAGCGGCTGACTGGCTGCGAATGGCTTGCTGGGTACATCCACCAGACACCCCACACCCAGGCTCTTCATGTCTAACCCCCACACAGATCCTTGTTTTTCCCAAGCTGAAATTTCCCAAACGGTCTTCACGTTTCTGCCCATGGCGTCATCGCTGCCTCAGTCCCTGAGGCATGAAGGCTTCATCAAGTCACCCTTAATTATCCCCTTCCTCAGCTTTCATTTCCACTCATGTGGTCACCAAACCCGAAAGACTTTCCCTTCATAAACTCGAGGAAATAAATCCATTTCCCAGTATGTTGCCCCTATGACTCCTCAGTCCAAAATCACCTGTTCCTTTGTCCCTTTCCAAACATCTCTTCCTCAGATTTCTTCTTGTTCCAGCTCAACAGTCCACAGAGCCATCAGAATAATCTTTCTAAAACCCCACTGTACAGAGCTTCACTGGCTCTAAAACTTGTCTTGGCTTCCTGTTGCCTTTGTGATAAAGTACAAACTACAAAGTCTGCCATTCAAGGGCCTCCCAAAGCAACTCCAACCCAACTCCACAGTCCACTTACAGTTCACCTATCTGGGCCTGAGCAGAGCCTCTCCTGCAGGCCCCAAATAGACAGTTCCCTTCCTCCCTGGGCCTTTCGGTGACTCCCGCTACCCTGTGCACTACAGCTGCTCCCTAAGCTTGGCCAGCCTGCCTTTCTCTCCACCTTTCACTCATGCTACATCCATCAGGAAGCCTTCCCTGAGACCTAGAGCCCCAAAGTGAGTGTTCCTTCCTCTGAGCTCAAGTGGGGCTCCGCACGGTTTGCAGGAGACTTACTGAACACAGCCTTTTTTGGTCACGGAGGTGTCTGAGCTCCCCCAAGGAACCAAAGCGCATTGAGCACACAAACATGTTGATGGTCTTGCTATCCCTCAGCAAAAGGGACTTAGCAAACACTCGTGTAACATGTTTCATTGAAAATAAAAGAATGAACCAATGATTTAGTGGCTATAATCCAAATTCTAGAATGATAGCGCTTTCTGGGAAGTGCCCAAATTCTGAGAAAAATTACCATATAGAGAGAAGACTTTCAGTGGTGTGAAAGGCTGAATTTAGGTAAGGCCAGGCGACAAAGGAACTGGGATTCGGGTCCTGGGCAGTTATGACTTTTCTCTAGCCCAAATCTTAAACCCAGTCTATAGCAGCTTTGCTCCCGAAAGCATCTTTTGCTTTTGTGATAAAAAATAGTACTAATAATAGTTTTTTAATTTAAAAAGCATACACTTGGACCTAGAGGCGATAAGTGGTTTTACAGAGAGAGGAGAGTCATTCATCAGCTATGGGTTTAGTGCTTGTTCCATTCTAGGCCTGAGGGATTCAACCGCATAACGGTAAAGGCACATCCCACCCCAACCCCATCTCTGTGGAGCGTGTATGCTAATGGGGAAGGCAGACAATAAGCAGACAGACGCATCAGCTCTGTCAGGTCTGTCGGGTCATAACAAGAGCTATAAAGAAATAACCCAGGGCAAGAGAATAAGCACAGGCGCTGCTCTCTGAGTAAAAAGAGATCTTACATGTTTATGGGATTCTTTTCCTCCATAAAAGTTTTAAGGCCCTTAAAATACAGGTATACCTCATATTTTTAAATATATTTTCTTTTTTAAAGATTTTATTTATTTTTAGCCCTGGCTGGTGTGGCTCAGTGGTTGAGTGCCGGCCTGAGAATCAAAGGGTCGCTGGTTCGATTCCCAGTCTAGGGAACATGCCTGGGTGGCGGGTCAGGTCCCGGGGGCGGGAGGGGGCAGGCAACCACACATTGATGTTTCTCTCCCTCTCTTTCTCTCTCCCTTCCCCTCTCTAAAAAAAAAAAAATAGAATAATCTTTTTTTAAAAGGATTTTATTTATTTTTAGAGAGAGGGGAAGGGAGGGAGAGAGGAAGAGAAACATCCATATGCAAAAGAAACATCCGTTGGTCGCCTCTCGCACACCTCCAACCAGTGACCTGGCCCGCAACCCAGGCATGTGCCCTGACCTGGAATCGAACTAGCAACCTTTTGGTTTGCAGGATGATGCCCAACCCACTGAGCCACATTGGTCAGGGCAGTGTACCTCATTTTATGGTGCTTTGCATTATTGCACTTCACAGATATCACATTATTTACAAATTGAAGGCAAGACCCTCCACCAGCAAAAAGATCATGCTTTATCACTACGGTCTGAGACTGAACCACAATATCCTGAAGTAAGCCTGTAAAGGGCTGCTATGTAGAATGCAACAGAAGCCTTAAAGTTTATCTTACTCTCCCTCACAGTGCCTGGCGCAGAGTGGGCTCTCAATAATACTGGTTGGATGAATGACTTGCTAGGCGGTTTAGGGAATGCCACAGCCTTCAACCAGATGACCAGTTCCCCCTCCAGGCTAAGGAATGGTAACCAGTTCATGTTTGATACAAAAATGCCCACTTCTGGTTGGTCCCTGACGCTTGGCCCAGTCAGCCATGAACTGCCAAGCCAAGGGTATCCCTGTACCCCCTCTAAGGGAAAAGAAAGTTCCATTTGTTGTCTTTATTGCCTCCGCAGTAGCTTGTTGAACAAACAATGCTCACCAACTACCCAAAGCAACTCAGGCTTCCAACCTCAGCCCTTCTATCACTGTTTGTCCCCTAAAGTACAAACTCCAGTGGCTGTAAGTCAACAGAAAGGCAAGAGTTGGGTGTGATGCATCTGCTGTGAGGTATTTCAGGTTCCAAGCCTCCTTACGGCTCCTCCCCATTTCCATTATGCCTGAGAATGCAGCCTGCTTCTGGCCTTAGGACCACTTGCCAGCAGGGTGCTTCACTCGCTCCTGTTTCCAGGTGTCGCTTTCTGTAAAGTGGCTCTTTACAGAAAAATGAGGACAATTTAGGTTAAGGCTGTAACAGACCTTCCCGTCACGGTCCTACCCTGATTGCTGGGACCTGGAAAGAAAGGGACCTCACCCTCATCCAGGAGAGTAAACGGAGGTTTCAAGAGTCTCTGCTTAGCCTTTTTTCCCTGTTGAGGGAACATGAAACCCTGCCTTGTTCCCATGAAGTTCTTGGAGCTGCCCCGATCTCTTCTCCAGCAGCCTACCTGAACTGTGGGCTTCCTCCTGTTCTGGGACTGTCTGCAACCTCTTGGCGGTCTTTCTGGCTTCAGAGCCTCCACTCCCCAAAACGTCGGCCTTCACTGTCAGCCTTGGCCCCCAGCCCAGCCCCTTGACAGTCACTACCCACACCCCAGAATGACAGCTACCTCTGCAGAAAAGGATGACCTGACACTGTTAATTGCTAATTTGGTTCACACCTGGCAACCCCAAGGGCTGTTGACATCACACCTACGTAAACAGTGTGACTACCCCTGGACAAAAGCCATATCTTCTCATATGCCTTTTACATAGACAAGGCGGCACCAGTTTTACCTACTCCAACCCACTCTAATGAAATGACTGGGCTTAAAAGAAATGGAATGTTTCTTACCAACCTGAGCTGATTGCATCAGGCAATTTCAGGCAAATTCCCATCACCAAGTAAGCCAATGAGTCAAAGTTACCAGGATGGAAAGACCACATATTCAACCATTCGGCAAATATAACTGAGTGTCTTGCACTGCTCTAGGCCCCAGAGATAGAGCTGTTAATGAAACAAGCTTACAGGAAAGAAGGGAAACAGAAAATAAAGAAACAATATGTTGGGCAATAAGTACTGGGGAGAAAAAAATAGCAAGGACTTTTCAATACTTCACATTTGGGGTGGCATTTAGGGCATCTCCTGGCATGTAATAGGCACTTAACATTTGTTGAATAAATAAAAAACTTGCATTGGATGCTTTTAAGTTTGAGATATTTTCATTGCTCTGCTGCTGCTGCTTTTTCTTTCTTGCATCAAACCACTTACATCGTTTAGAACTCTAATATAGTACTCCCCCATAAAACAATGAACAACAAGAAGCAACTAACGCAATTTTAAAAATATAGGTGGCTGCCCTGGCTGGGTTGCTCAGTTGGCTAGGGCATTGTCCCAATGTGCCAAGGTTGCGGGCCAGTCGATCCTTGCTCAGGGCATGTACAAGAATCAACCAACGAACGCGTAAATAAATGGAACAAGTCAGAGTTTCCTTTCCTCCCTGTCTAAAATCAGTATAAAAAAAATTTTTTTAATGCAACTGGCTAATGATCACATCATATTCCACATTGCTCTAATCAAAAACATTCTAAGCACAACAGCAAAGAAGGGATTCCATATTTCATCAAACAAATGTATGTGATTTTATTTTACTTTTTTAAAGATTTTATTTATTTACTTTTAGAGAGAGGGGAAGGGAGGGAGAAAGAGAAGGAGAGACACATCAATCGGTTGCCTCCCACAGGCCCCCAACTCAGGCATGTGCCGTGACTGGGAACTGAACCTGTGACCTTTCGGTTCGCAGGCGGGTGCTCAGTCCACTGAGCCATACTAGCCAGTGCCCAAATGTATGGAATTTTAAGATATCTAGACTACGAAGTGCAGACACCAGCACAAAGAAACCAGCACTCTTCCGCAACAGTGACAAGGGGGTGTCCTAGGTGTGAGTTTTCCTGACAGACGGTTTAGCTGTGTGAACAAAAACTTGAAAATGTGCAACCCCTGCGATTCAGCCTCTCCCAGGAATTTACCTGGAGAGAAATAAGAATGCATCCAAACTTAACAAAGCAAGATAATATCCTCAACATTCTTAGCAAATTATTTTCCTTGGTTTCAGGACCTTTTTAAAATCCAGCCTTTCAGCCAAGTCACTTCAGCAGATGCAAGAGTGACATGGACACTCTGGTCACCACTGAACTTCGACAAGAAGATTCCCACTTCACCCGGCTGGTGTAGCTCAGTGGATTGAGCGCGGGCTGGGAACCACAGGGTCCCAGTTCGATTCCCAGTCGGGGCACATGCCTGGGTTGCAGGCCAGGTCCCCAGTGAGGGCCATGTGAGAGGCAACCATACATTGCTCTTTCTCCCTCCCTTCTCCTCTCTCTAAAAATAAATAAAAATAAAATCTTTGAAAAAAGAAAATTCCCACTTCTGTGGCCCAAATCATAGAAATTCATCCCTTCTGCTCTCACTCCCTCATTAGCCCAGTCTGATATCACTCCCTTTTGTAAACATAAAAAGGGTGGATCAAAAGTGGGTTTACAGCTGTTCATGTGGAAAAATAATACAATAATTGATAAGCAATAATACAAGAATAAACCCACATACCATAAACCTACCTCTGCGCCACCCCCCACCCCCCGTATATGCTGGTCCTACAGATGTACAGTTTCCACTTCACATATTCTAAACACCTATTAACTGGCAGTAGAATGATATTTGGGACTTCGGTAGAACTACCTGGAATGTCAACTATAGGTAACCTGGAATGTAAGGATTGCTTCTCCAGGGATGACTTCTCTGGTGACTATTGTCTAAATAAGGGGAACGACACCCTGACCGTTAATAATTACAATTTAATAGGAGAACTTAGAGGAAATTTCACTCTAGTTTTCATCAATTCCTATATAACACAACGCAGGTCTTGAGGTCTACTTTGAAAATTGCGACAAGGAGGTTTTGTGGCCTTCATATGGAAAATATTTTCTGCTTAAAATGAGGAGATTGGGCTTTATTTACTCAGGAGTATCCATTACACAGAGGTCAATTTTGATTCATAAGTGCTGAAGTGCAGAAATGAAATAATCACAGTAGAAACGTCCCTTCTATGGAAAGAAAATATTCATCCCTTTGGAGAGCAGGCCAGGCAGAAAAGGAGATGTTCTTTCCTTTTCTTCAGCCCTTCTTCCTAAGGGCTGACGTCAGGATAAGAGGGTAGCAGGAAATCCCTTTCTCCAAGTACGGTGCTGTTTCAACAGTTTTCTGAAGTCACGTGTTAATGGGACGGTTATTAAAACCCTGATAAAAGATGACAGAGGAAGCAGTGTGAAAGCAAGAGGCCCGGACACAGACCGAAGACAATCAAAGGATAGTAAGACCCACCCTCCACCCCAAGCGAAGGTGCAGGCCCCACCCGCCCTCTCCTCAGGGCTCCCCACCCTGGTGTGAGGAGGCAGTCCTGCCTCCGCCTGCTGCCACTCCCTCCACCGCCTTAGGAATTCAGCTGTTCATTCTTCTCAGCCGATCAGCCCCATCACAGGTGCTTTGCTCCATATGCCCCATCTCTTCTTCTGTAAAACGAGCAGGTTGAACCAGTTCCCACCAGTCAGGACCCATCCTGTCATCTAGCTGCTAAGCACCCTCCTGGGGGACTGAGAGCCCTGCCTCCCCTTGGCCAGTTTGCCCATGATGGCAGGGTCAGCCCTCTCCCAGACAGGTGGGAGGTAGGTGACCAAGGACGGTCTTATTCATGCCAATGTGCCTTTCCTAAGTCCCGAGGAATTGCTGAGCATGCAGAATGCACCAACTTCAAGTGTATCTAATGTCTGATGTATTCATTTCCTGTGGTTGTCATAAGAAATTACCACAAACTTAGTGACCTGAAACAACACCTTCGTTCTCTTACAGTTCTGGAGGTCAGATGTCCAAAATGAGACAGGGCTAAAATCAAGGTGTTGGCAGGACTGGCTCCTTCTGGAAACTCCTAGGGGAAAATCAGTTCCTTGCCACTTCCAGCTTCTAGAGTTTGCAGTGTCCTTTAGCTCAAAGCTGCAAGACTCCAAGAAATGCTTCTGTTACCACACTGCCTGCTCTGACTTTGGTCCTCCTGCCTCCCTCCTATGAAGACCCTTTTGATTACCTTGGGCCTGCCCAGATAACCCAGCCCAGCAAGCTGAAAGAAATAGGTTAATTTCCAGAAAACGAAACCAGAGAAGCTCTAGACCTGGGGAGACTGGGCACACCAGAGGGCAAGGCTAAGTTGCTACAGTTTAAAGGGAAGTAGGACAGAGAGAGGGAGAATTCTTCAAAGGCTGTCTATTAAATAACGAGACCCAGCTTCCTTCCCCCGATGGCCTCCCAGAATGCTGGCAGCCTGGCGTGTACCTTCCAGGCAGGAGATCAGAGAGTTTTCTCTTCCATTGATCTCATGGCTTCGGGAGGGATGTACATGGATTGGTGAGGGAGGAAGGGGACACCCGCCTAGCCAGCCAGATCGCCCTCATATCCGAGAGTGTTTCTCAACAGAATAATCTTCCCCATCTCAAAATCCTTGACTTAGTCACGTCTGCAAAGTCCTGCCATATAAGGAAGCAAACCCAGGTTCCGGGGGTTAAGACGGGAACATCTTTGGGGGCCTGTTACTCTGCCTGCCATGTCTGATGTTGCAATTTATCACCTTCCCAATAGTTGCCATTTCTGCATGTCATCTTTGATTTTTTTTCTTTGATTGACTCACTTTTCAAAAAATGAACTAAATCCTACATTAGTCTTATTCTAAAATCATAAAAATGGTTGGCAGTCATTTTCCCCTAATATTCCATAAATTTAATAAATGACTATCAAAATGTCAAATGTTCATCTCTGTACCAGGTGACATCGTTTTCCATTTCTCCAGCAGTACACAGACCATCCTCTGGGGGACAAAAATAGAATCCAGCCTCCTGATTTTATAGAAAAGGGTAATATGTCCAAGAACACACAGCAGCAACGAGCAAAACTTGAGCTACCTCCACAATTTCTTCCTCCCTTCTCTGTGCTCATTAATCACAACGTGAAAGTACGTCAGCATCTTTTCAACATCATCTCTGCATTGGTGATTCACATCACCGAGGGCTCCGTTCCCCTTCTGTTACACTCATGGATATTTTATATCTGAAAGTGGGGTTTCCTATTGCTTCCCCTGTCGATAGACACTCACGCAGCCTACTTATCTGTGTTGAACAGTTCCCTGTTCACTGACCCACAGCTGGACAGCTTCCAAGCCCTGGGGAAGAGTAAACTGAAAAGAAGGTCCGTGGCTAGTGGTGACTTTGTACTATGCCCCTGGCCGCTTTTCCACGTGCAAACCAACCTTTGAAACCCACTTTTGAGGAGACAAAGTTCTTGCACGGAGTATGGGATGACGTCATTGCCCCCCTCTTACATAACCATCAGCATGCAATAAAAATAGCTTCCATTTAATGGACACTTAGTTTGGGACAGGCCCTGTGACAAGTGCTCTACACACATCCAGTCACAACAACCTCATGAAGTAGCTATGAGTGTTCCCACTTTACAAATAGAAAACAATGCCTGTGGGAGGTTAAGCAACTTGTCCAGGATCACACAGCTGGGGTGACAAAGTCGGTGTTCCCAGAACCTCAGAGGATACAAGAGAATTTAGAAATCCAATTAAGATGAGACAGGACAATGACAACCAGAGAGGTTGGGCAACCTGCCCAAGGACACAGTGGCAGACTCGGGGGCAGAATTCAGATCCTCAACTCTTAGGCCAGTTCCTTCTTTCAGATTTCCTCTCTTTTAGGCTATTATTTCTTGGGTGATTTCTTCAGAAGTTGGCTTGATCTTCTTTTTCCTCATCATTCTATACATGATTCCTCACTCGTGCTTTTTTAAAAAAAAATTTTTAATTGATTTTAGAGAGAGAGGGGAAGGGAAAGCAAGAGAGAGAAACATGAATTTGTTATTTCACTTATTAATACACTGGATTGCTTGCTTTTAGTATGTGCCCTGACTGGAGATCAAACCCGCACCCTTGGTGCATTGGGATGATGCTCCCACCAACTGGGCTCCCTGACCAGGGCCTCACTGGTGCTTTTGCCCCTCACTGTGCTCACTCCAGCTGAAAGCTGTGGAGGAATCTAATGAGAATCTCAGAGTGACCCTTCTCCCTCTCTCCCTCTGACCCAAAAGACAAAGTGCTAGAAAATCTCCATGAGTCTGTATTCATTAATTTGGAATTGGTAGTAATTTAACTAAAAAAGCATTAAAGTTAACCTTCATCCTTCCCTCCCCCAAAAAAGAGATTGCTAAGCAGATGCATGGTGTAAACAAGGTTAAATGGGTTCACGATCAGAAGAAATTTGTACATTAAAATTTTAAACCCATAAGAACCTAAATGTCTATCAATAGGGTATTCAGTAATTAAATTATCCTATTTCCACGCAATGGAAACCATGTAGCCACTAATGATGGTGTCATAGAACAATGTATAATAATGTGAGACCATCCCTGACCAACATAGCTCAGTTAGTTGGGCATCATCCTGCAAAGCGAAAGGTTGCCAGTTCAATTCCAGGTCAGTGCACATGCCAGGGCGCAGGTTCAGTCCCGGTCAGGGTGTGTACAAGAGGCAACCAATCGATATTTCTCTCTCTCTCTCTTTCTTCTCCCCTTCCCTCTCTCTAAAAAGAAAGAAATAAAATCTTTAAAAAGTAATATGAGAACAAATTATAATTTAGTAAAAAATCATGAGCACAAAATAGAAGAGTGCTTTTATTTTCATAAGTACACACCCACAGAAAAAAAAGACTGGAAGAATATATTTATAACCTGCAGCCATCCCTGGGTGATCTATTTTTTCTTTCTTCTATTTTTTTTTTTGTATGTTGATCTGTTTTTTTCCAAATTTTCTACAGAAAATTTATACAAATACTTTTTATAATCAAAATTTTAGTCATCAAAAATTTTAGATGTAGCCCTGGCTGATGTAGTGTGGCTCAGTGGATTGACCACCGGCCTACAAATCAAAAGGATGCCAGTCTGATTCCCAGTCAGGGCACATTACTGGGTTGCTGGCCAGGTCCCCAGTGGGGGGCACATGAGAGGCAACCACACATTGATATTTCTCTCCCTCTCTTTCTCCCTCCCTTCCTCTCTGTCTAAAAATAAATAAATAAAATCTTAAAAAAAATTTATATGTAGTCACTAAGAACTGCTACATTCTGAAGCCTGTGCTGAGACCACATACACAAGAAAATAAGGGATCAGCCCTAAACTTCTTTACAGAGCTGGCCATACATCAACAATTTAACAGTTACTCCTACCCCAGTGGAAAAATGAGCAGTGGATATAAATTAGTGATTCATAGAAGACATACAAATAGCGAATAAACACATAAGAAGATCCTCAATCATATCATTAATAACTCTTTAAAATGTGAATTGAAATGACAGAGATATCACTTTTTGCTTACCAAATAAGCAAAGTTTAAAACAAATGATAATGCCTCGTGCTGGTAAGTATGTGTGAAGGACAAAGCTCTGGGACAACGCTGGTTGGAGTGAAAACGCCACAACCACCTCAGTTACCATGACGGTTTGTATCTTTACTTCCTCCTGAAACACCACAAAACAGACAGGACAAGAATTTTAAAATGTAGAAACCCACAAGAACAGAGTACGGGAGAGGAGGCAACAGTGGACAAGAAATGTCAACAGAATCTTGGAAAGCGGAAAGAGAGTGGCAACCGATGGGGTGGATCACGGAAGGCTGGAGATTCAATGCCAACCAGAAGCCACAGACAGGCTCAGGAATTGGAATAGCCAGTTACATCAGAAGGCGTCAGAAGTCAGGGTGTGGTAGGGCCAAAAACAGGAAGTATGGTGTGTTTACAAAGCACTTAGACTTCACAATTCAGGCAATGGACAAGCCAAGGCATTTACCTCTCCCCCACACCAGCAGGAGGAGGAGCTTGATTTTCTGGAGAAACTACACCAGGGAATCTCCAGACCTGGGCACACTGGGCACACCAGAGGAAACAGCTAAGTCACTATGCTATAAAAGGAAGGGAAGTGGGATAGAGAGAGTGGGGATTCTTCAAAGGCCACATATTGAATGATGAGACCCCAGCTTCCTTCCCCCATGGCCTCCCAAGAATGCTGGAGTCTGGCAAGTAGCTTCCAGGCGGGAGATCAGAGAGGACTGGCAACCACAGGACATGGTCCGCCCCACAGAGAGGCTAAAGCCAACGAGCGCCCCACCCCAAACACACACACACAACCTCAATCAGCATCCAGTTCCTCGATCATAAAAATGAACATTGGATAAGGAATCAACAAACATTTAAGAAAGCCTCCATTGCAAAAGATAAAACAAAATAAAACTCAGGAATAATAGATAAAATGCAGGGAGCAGAAATAAGCTGGAAAAAAGAAGAACTTTAATTATCTTCAGAGAAATATAAAGATATTATATCCATGAAACAGAACATATGGCTACAAAAGGAACAAGAACAAGAATCCTTTGGGGTTTTTTTTTTTTAAGATTTTATTTATTCTTAGAGAGAGGGGAAGGGAGGGAGAAAGAGAGGGAGAGAAACAGCAATGTATGGTTGTCTCTCACATGGCCCACAACCCAAGCATGTGCCCTGACTGGGAATTGAACCGGTGACCCTTTGGTTCCTAGCCCACGCTCAATCCATTGAGCTACACCAGACAGGGCAGAATCCATTTTTTTAATGAGGGTTGAAATAGAAAGGTATAACCATAAAATTGAGAAAACATCTCCAAAAAAAGAACAAAAAATAGATTTCTCAAACAGGATATTGAAAGACAGAAAATGAAAGGATAAACCCAAAAGTCCAACATCCAAATGAAAGGAGTTCCAGAAAGAACAGAAAACATGAAGAGGAAGAAATTAACCCTGGCCAGTGTGGCTCAACTGGTTGGAGAATTGTCCAGTAAACAGAAAGGTCATGGGTTGATTCGGGTCAGGGTGCATACCTAGGTTGCAGGTTCAGTCCCCAGTTGGAGCATGCAAGAGGCAACTGATCAAAATTTCTCTCTCATATTGATGTTTCTCTCCCACTCTCTTTCCCTCCCTTCCCCTCTCTCTAAAATCAATGATGTCCTTGGGCAAAGAAAAAAAAGAGAGAGAAAGAAATTATTTTTAAGATAATAATTCAAGAAATTTTTTCAGAATTGAATAACATCACTACTCTGATGGAAATGGTCTCCTGAGTATACAGCACTATGAATGAAAAAATACCCACCAATGAAATTTCAGAACCCCAGGGATGAAGAGAGAATCCTAAAAACGTCCATAGACGTAAAACCAAGAATCAAGAGTCAGAAGAGCATAGGACTTCTCAACAGTAGACTAAGAAGCTTTAAGAAAATGAAGCATTGCCTTTAAAATTAGGAGAAAATTATTCCCAACCCGGCATCTATATCTAGCCACACCCTCAAACAAGTATAAGGATTTTTAAAAAGGCCCTTTTTTCAGACAGTCAACAACTCAAAAAATTTACCATGTATGTCACCAAAATAAGGAAGTAAATAAAGAGGAAAACGTGGAATCCGCACAAAAGGACAAGTACTGTATGATCCAAGTCAAAATCATAGAGATAGGAAGCAGAATGGTACTGCCAGGGGCTGGGGAGTCGGGGTGTAATGTGCACAGAGGGCCGGTCTGAGAAGATAAAAAAGTTCTAGGCACGGATGGTGGTAATGGCTGCATGACGGTGGGAATGTACTTGATGCCGCTTAGCTGGGCACTTGAAAGGGGTTAAAATGATACACTTTATGTTATACATATTTTACCACAATTCAAAAAAATGTAAAATAGCATTTAAAAACAAAGTAGGATCCAAAAGAGAGAGAATCCACATAAGAGAGAGAAAAGGGATTTCCAAGATGATGCCAGGGATGTGCCAGGCGGAGAGGGCGAGCAGCCCAGGCTGCACAGCAGGATGAGGCTGCAGGGAGACGTGCCTGAGGAATTAAAGAAAGACGGAAGATGAAAACAGACATTATCTGATGTGTCTGATCACATTGAGAGGAATTTAATAATCTGTTGGAGAGGGATCAGTGATATGTATATAAAATTGAGGAAATGGAAAACTGAGGCAACCATTAACTTTAGAGGGGAAACTAGACAAAAGAAAAGAAATAATGAGCAGCAGCAGCAGCCATGTAGCTCAGAGAACTACACTTAACATGGCCATAGCAAAACTTACTTATATAACATAAACATGAGTATCGATCGGAACAAAACTTGTGATACAACCGTGTAGGAAGATGGGGGAGCAGTAATGTGGACAGGGTGACGTGAGTGCAATATCCTTACCTTTAATAATAAGAAGTCAATAGATAATGGTCAGAACAGAGAAAATAGTCATATAGGCACTTTCTTTGGAAATAGAAACAGCTAAGATAATTAAACATGTTTGTCTCTGGTAAGGAGAACTTGCAAGTGGGGAAGTAGAATAGGGAATTGCTATTTTTCACTGTACGCTTGTATGTTTTAATAAAAGTGGATATGAAATTTAAAATACAGTGGTATGGCATTTATTAGAGGAATCTGGAAAAATGGATTAAAACTATAAATATACATATAACTTTTCACCCAGAAATCAACTCGTAAGGATTTATCCTAAGGAAATAATAGAACTTGAATGTAAAGATGTATGTTCAATGATGTTTACTGTAGCATTTTCTTTATTATTATATCAATAAATTGAAAACAACCTGAACACCCATTAGTAAGGGAATGGTTTAATAAATCCTGGTGCATCTACATATTGGAATACTATGCAGCTATTAATAAAAACAAGGCAGATATTTATAAACTAACATGAGATAATACTCAAGAGATATTATTAAATCAAAAAGGTTACATGATAGTAAGTAAAGTTTGATATAAAAATATTTGTTTTAGCCTTGGCTGGTGTGGTTCAGTGTATTGAGTGCTGACCTGAAAACCCAAAGGTCACTGGTTCGATTCCCAGTCAGGGCACATGCCTGGGTTGCAGGCCAGGTCCCCAGTGGGGGCCACGTGAGAGACAACCATGCATTGCTGTTTCTCTCCCTCTCTGTCTCCCTCCCTTCCCCTCTCTCTAAAAATAAATAAATAAAATCTTTTTTAAAAATTATTTTAAAAATCTAGAAGTCTAGTTAATTTCCAGAATATATAAAGAACTCATACAAATTTTAAAAAAAGCAATTTCACTTAAAAAAACCTAAGGAAAGGACTAGAAGAGACATTTTGCTGAAAGAGATACACAAATGGCCAATAAGCACGTGAAAAGATGCTGCGCATCAGTAATTACCAGGGAAACGCGAGTCAAAACTACAAGACACCGCTGCATACCCACTAGGACGGCTGCAATTGTAAAAAACAGCAACAGAAAATAACAAGTGCTGGTGAGCCTGTGGCGAAACTGTGCACTGCTAGGAAGAATGTAAAATGGTGCAGCCACTGTGGAAAACAATTACTATCGATATATCAGTGTATCGATAGTAATCTTTGGGGACAGCATTATGGGAAAGCTTTCTCTGTATAATGAAGATTCCTCATAAAATTAAAAAATGTTATTACCATATGACCCAGCAAATCTACTTGTGAGTATATACCCAAAAGAATTCAAAGGACTCAAACAGACATTTGCACATCCATGTTCACGGCAGCATTATTTACAGAAGCCAAAAGGTAGAAACAACCCAAACGTCCATCAGCATCAAATGGATAAACAAAATATGGTCTATACATGCAATGGAATATCATTCAGCAAAAAAAAAGGAAGGAAATTCTGACACATGCTACAGCATGCATGAACTTGAGGACATTACGCGGAGTGAACTAAGGCAGGCACAAGAGACAAGGGCTGTGCGACGCCACCACAGTGAGGTCCCTCGAGGGACCGGGTTGCTAGAGACAGAAAGGAGAGCCGTGGTTGCCAGGGTGCGGGGGAGAGGGCCGCGGGAGCAGAGTTTCTGGGCAGAGTTTCCGTGCGGGGACATGGAAGAGCTCTGGAGACGGGTGGCGCCGTGGACTGTACGCTTAACCATGGTAACTTCTTTTAAAGTTTTATGTTAAGTATATTTTACCACAGTCAAAATTGTTCAATTGTTTTCATCTAGAAGTGTTATACACCGATGTATCAATAGTCATCTCTGGGGATGGAATGATGTGAAAGCTTTCTCTGTATTATTTGGATTTTTCCAATGATCATATTATCATCTTCAAAAGTCTAGTTTCATTTAGAAAACGAAAAAAAAGGAACCTCAAACCCTGAAGCATACCATCTTACAGTTTACAAAGCACTTTCACAATCATTATTCTGCTTAAGGATCACAAGAAATCCCATAAAATAGGGATATTCTGTCATTTTGTGGATGAGGAAACAGGCTCAAAGGGGAGCGAGGTGACTGACTCATAAGTAAAACCAGGAGCCAGGACTTAATCACGAGCCCCTGACTTGCTCAGCTCAGCAGAATTTCGAGCATCACACCAACTGCGTCTCAGTCGGTCCCAGATAAAGCTGTCTGAAGCCAAGAAACTCTCTGCACCCCAGAACAATGCCACCTGGGCAGCCCAGGGCATAGAAAACCACATCAAGGTGATGCGACCTGAGAAGAATACAGGCAGACAATGTGTTTTAGGAAGCCACCAAAGCAATTCCAGTGTCACCCCCACAGGAGCATTACCAACCTCACAAACTAACCTTATAGCCTTTGACAGTCCCCCACCACATGGACAGAGAGGGTCCTCAGACCACCAGGAGCCCCCACTCTGGTGTGTGCCAGGCCAGCCCTCACCTGGCCCAGACCTTCTCCCAGAAGACCCCCCACTGTCCCAATGTACCTGGTCCTGTGTCCCAGTCCTCACTGATCAGATCAATGGCAGCACACCAGGACCAGCTGAAACAAAGCAGAAATCAACAGGAAGCATGAGAATCACCTTCTGACAAAAGCAGCACAAGGACAGGAAGTGGGTTCGGACCAGGAAGGCGGGGGCTCGCCTTCTAGAAGTGAGGCAACAGTGTCCGCCTCACCGCTCAGCTGAAGTTGAGCAAGACTTCAGTTCTGGGGAAAGGAATAGACATTTAAATCCTGCCTCTCTAGCCAGGCCTCCGAGATTCCCCACGTCCACCGCAGGCGTGTATGCCGCTGTCCCTGTGTTTGGAGGGGAAAGGGCTCTCACTCACCAAGGGGAGGAGACGCACAGACGCTGGCGTAGCTCCTATGTGGTACTCGAGAGAATAAACAAGGTCCCACAGACTCCGCCTGCCACTTTTAGCTGCGAGACCTTGGATGGGTTGCTTGCCTCTCTGAGTCTCCTCATCTATGAAATGGAGGCAATACCAGTACTGACTTCACAGCACTGGGTAGGCTTAAACGAGAACATGCATAATCGGCTTCACGTGGTCCAATCTGTCCGTTTACCAATTGGTGGCGCCCCACCTTCTTTCTGTCGCTCCAAATCTGACCCACTCCTGCAGTCTTTGTCAGATCAGACCACCTGGTCCGAAGTGTCACCCTGAACCCCTGTTGCCACCACAGTGGCTGCAGGTCTCACATGCCATTTAGTTTCACCATATAGGAGAAGCATCACTGTGAAGAACCAATCCTGAGGCCCTTCGCTGATTACTCCTTTGCCAGGGTGCTGTTTTATCTCTCCAGGTCACCCACCGAAGCTAGGGGCTACGTGGATTTGCCACTGTGTGCCCAGGAGCATACTGCAGAACACTGGAAGTTAGTCTATCAATGTTCGAGGACCTTCAAGATGCTGTGAAAACACCACCATCTTTAAAGCTCAGAGGTAAAAGTAGGTACATGGGCTGAGGACTCCCCAGAAAGGGGCCTCAGTTCATGCAGGCTGCAGCGAAGCCTTGTATGAGGACCTGACCAGAGTGTCCTTGGCTCCTCTGAGCTCCCCTCACAAACCCCGAAAGGTGGGAAGTGGGGGAGTGTGCAGAAAGCCAAAGCTTCCTCTGCCTGAAGTCCTGCTCCCACCCACCCTACCATTTCCAGAGGGAAGCCTGCTTAGCCTGCGGCACCCTTAAATCTCTCTGAAAAGCAACCCTTAGGTTCGCCACCTGCTCAGGAGACCTACCCTCCTCCTGGCTCTCTGTCCTCACCTCCTTCATCTCCCTCTTTTCAGACGATAGCACCTTCTTAAAGATCGCCCCTCAGCTCACCTCCCTCCAATTTCCCTCCCCACCAGGGCTGCCCGCCTCACTGCGTACTTTCTCAATGTACCCGAAGCCTTGTTGAAGCTTATTATGTGCCAGGCACTGTGCCAAGTGCTCTACAGACAACACCCTACTTCAACCTTCAAATAATTTCGAAGGTAGAAGCTGTTACTATTCCATTTTACAGATGAGGACACTGAGACCCAAAGAGGTCATGCAACTTGCCCAAGGTCACACAGTAAGTAGATTCACACTCTAACTGGTATTACAGACACCATAGTGAGATTTCACTCTAGTAAGATGTAACCAGGGGCGTTCGACCTTTTGGCATCTCTGTGCCACACTAGAAGAGGAAGAGTTGTCTTGGGCCACACTTTAAATACATTGCGACACGTAATCACAAAAACATCTCATAATGTTTTAAGTAAATTTACGATTTTGTGTTGGGCCGCATTCACAGCCATCCCGGGCCGCATGGGGGAGTTTTGGAAACTCTTACAGGGCAGAACCCACCTCCTACGTGGCACAGAGACAGGGCACCTTGCAGGCGGTGTGTTATGAATGTTAGAATGATTGAGTGCGAGTCATCACCAGAGAGCTTGTTAGAAATGCAGGACCCCAGGCCCCACCCCAGTTTTACTGAATCATAATTTACATTTTCCCAAGAGAATGAGGTGATTGATTTGCTCATCAAAGTTTGAGCCACACTGGTCTAAACTGAATTGATGTTTCTATACAGGCACCCATGATCGATGCAAGCATAGATAAATAAAAGACACACAAGGTTCTGAATCTTTGGGATTTCACCTTCGGAGGAAGCACGGGGCGGGAAAAGGTAGGGCTTGGATTCTCCCCAAGCTTCCCTTAGTTTCCAGGTCCTTAGTGCTCAAGTTGGGCCCTGGCAGTCTGGGTGGCACTAGGACGTCGTTAGAGCGCCACCTTCTGGTCCTTATTAGGTGTGCATTACACATTTCTGCCTTTGGCATACCCACCCAGAGCCTTAGCTCACGGGTTTCCTGACGGCTGCATTTGATCTCCAGAATTCCTGTAGTTCTTCGCAGCCCGGTTTATTTTTGCTCCTTTTTTGGCCTTAAACATTCACCATTCACTACTCCTGTCACGGGTTCGGATAACTCCCTATTCTCTAACTGACAATAAGGTAGCACCTCATGTTTGCATATTAGCCCCTTGACCTTCTCAATTCAGTTCATCAGGCATGTGTTGAGCTCCTATTGAGTGCAAAAGGTAAGACTCGATGGACCTCTCCTCGCTACCGTCAAAGCAAGTGGTCAGATCAGGTCCTTGGTGTTCTAACCAAGGCATAAAGATTGAAAACTGATTCCTGCAAGAAAGTATTTGCAACATTCACATGGACATATTTCTATTTACCTGTATTTACAGCCATCTGAAATCAATAGAAAAACATTCAAGTACAAAACTGGGCAAAAGATACAGATAAGTTCATAGACGAAGAAATACAAATAGTTAAAGATATTTTGAAGAAATGTCCTCATTTTAAACCTTTTTTTGAATTAGATTTTTAAAATTATTCTATTTCTCCTATTAACTCCTTAGTTATACACTATTTCATTATTCTCTTAATAGTTATCAAGAAATTACAACATGCATACTTGAATTATTAGTCTACCATAATTCGTACATCTACCAGGCCCCAGAAAATGCAAGAATCTTACAATTTAACTCCACTTATTTTCCTCCTGACTTTTGGCTATTATTGTCAACTATTTTCATTTTTATGTAAAATAATACCTTAAGATATTATTATTGTTCTATGCAATTAGTATTTATATATTTTTCCACATATCTACCTCTTATCATTCATTTATTTCTGCATTTCTTTGCTTCCATTGGAATTATTTTCATTCTGGAAAAGAACATCCATTTTTCTTTTAACGCAGTTATCTTGGCAATGAGTCCTCTATTTTTATTTGCTAACCTCTTCTTTCCAACTTCATTTTTGAAGAATATTTTTCCCTGTATAAAATTCCAGATTGGCAGCTATATCCTTTCAGTCCTTAAAAAAGTATAACATTTACCCTTGACTTCCACTGTCTTCTGGATTCCACCATCTTTCTTGAAAATGAACTGTCAGTATTCTTGTTCCTCTAAAGGTAATGTGTTTTTTTTTCTCAACCAATTTTTTAAAATTCTTTCGTCTTTGTTTTTCAGAAGTTCTACTACAATGTGCCTACTTGGGTTTTTTCTTTTTTTTTTTTAATTTGGCTTAAGATTTGTAGAGTTTCTTGAATCTGTGTTTTAAAGCATTTCATTAATATTGTACAATCCATATTCATTAACTCTTCAACTGAACTAGTCACTTAAATACCTCCAATTGAATGTATACCACATCCCATACTCCCTTATGCTCTTTTCTGGATTTTCCATTCTTTTCCCCCTCTCCATGCTTCAGACCATATTTTCTACTGACCTTTCCATTTTTAAATCCACTCTTCTGTTACACCTAACCTGCTGTTAAACCATTTACAGAGGTTTTTATTTCAGTAATTGCATTTTTTTAATTCTAGAATTTCCATTTGGTTTGTTTCTATTTTTAAAAGATTTTATTTATTTATTTTTAGAGAGAGGAGAAGGGAAGAAGAAAGAGAGGGAGAGAAACATTGATCTGTTGCCTCTCACATGCTCTCATCTGGGGACCTAGCCCACAACCCAGGCATGTGTCCTGACCAGGAATCCAACCAGTGACCTTTCACTTTGCAGGACAATGCCCAACCACCGAACCACACTGGTCAGGGCTGTATTTGGTTCTTTTAAAAAATTGCTTCTAGTTCTCCATCTACTTTCTTGATCTACTTTTATCTCTTCATTTTTGTTTATTTGGTCTTGTCTCCTAGTATACGATGGGAGATCCCCCCCAAAAAAGGAAATTATCTTCTGGAGGGCAGGCCCCTTGTAGCACAGGCTTCCCTCACTAGGTGAGTGTTCTAGGAACCCATCTGTATCAGTGCACCAACTGGCATTGTTGTGAGAGACTGCATTCAGCTTCAGTGAAATTTTTTTGAAGACTTAACATGTTTGCCCATTTCATGATGGGTGATTTACAAGCGCACCTGCCTATACCATGCTGAGTGTTCAGCAGTTTTTGGCCAAAAACGGCCTGATCCCCATGCTTCACCCTCCATATTCACCCAATCCCTCCCAGAGCAACTTTTTTTGCTTCCAAAGATAAAAGAAGTCTCACAGGGAAACGTTTTGCCCATGTGGAAGAGGTGAAACAAAAAATGGTAGAAGCACTAAAAGGCATCAAAATCGATGAGTTCAACACCTGGAGCAGTGGAAAAAAACATCTCGATAGGTGTATTTCATCAAATGGCGAGTACTAGGAAGGTGACTGAAGTTTAAATGTAAGAATAAATGCACAATTTTTAATAAATAAATTCCAGGTTTTTGGGGTCCCTCCTCATATCTATTAATTTTTGTTAATTTCTGGATGCTGGGTAAATTGAAAAAATTGTAAAGGCTCTCAATGATGTTATTTCTCCATAAGAAATGTAAATTTCTGGGTGTTTTTTCCCAGACCATTACAGTAGGGTCAGATCATTCAATCTGACAAGGAACTGAGGTGTTTCGAGCTTTGCATGGGCCCGTCTATTTCTGGATTGCCCTTGCTCATAGGTCATACATAGACCTTTGGGAATCTCAGCTGACGTCCTGGAGTGCTGGCCAGATCCTTTTCTCTTGTCAGACCCTAAACTCCAATTTTTGAGCCTGTGATAATATCGAAACTTTAGGTCACCATCTTCTGCTCAGCTTCGATGCCTCCCAAGCAAATCAACAAGTCCCTTAAGGAATTTCCTTAAGAAAAGAAGTAGAGAAGATCCCCCTCACCTCAGAGTTTTCTTTCTTTTACAGGATCATGGTTACTGAAGTTCTGCCCACTTTGGCTCCTCTCTGAAGCCTTAAAACAGGGGTGTATGCCCTGGCAGGTGTAGCTCAGTGGATTGAGCGCAGGTTGGGAACCAAAGGGTCCTGGTTCGATTCCCAGTCAGGGCACATGCCTGGGTTGCAGGCCAGGTCCCCAGTGAGGGCCATGTGAGAAGCAACCATACATTGCTGTTTCTCTCCCTCTGTTTCTCCCTTCCTTCCCCTCTCTCTAAAAATAAATAAATAAAATCTTAAAAAAAAACAAAACAAAACAGGGGTGTATGTCTGTGTGTGATCTACTTTTTACATTTTTCTCTAAAGGAATCCCTGTCTGATATAAACCACTCTGTCATGACCAGAAGCAAAAATCAACAAATGTACATTTTTTAAAAAGTAACTGTTCTGTGGAAAACAGATGAGGGGGCAGGGCGAGGGGAGGGGTGGGAGCCGGAAGGGAAGTTGAAAGTCTGCGGCGACATCCAAAGGAGATGCTGGTGGCGTCTTGTGCCGGGATATTGACAGTGATGACAGGCACAAGTGGAAGGTTTTGTTTGTTTTTGGTTTGTTTTGTGAAGATAAAATTATAATAATTCCCAGGCGAGATGAGCGAGGGTGACAGGACGTAATTCCATAGGTTGCTGAAGGCAGTCTAAACTGGTCCGACCTTCACGAAAGGGAACCTGGCGGTATTATCACTCATCTTGGAAATTATCTGCACTTGGACTCATCGGTCCCACTTCTAATAATTTTTTGAAGGGAAAACACCAAGATTTTGTAATGAAAGCACGTACTGCAGAATTTTTACAATAGGGGAAATTGGAAACAACTTAAATATGAATCAATAGATTAATTAAATGACTACATCCATTGAAAATGAAGGTGTAAAAGAATTTCACTGGGGATCACAACATAAGTGAAAAAAATCAAGTCCTAAAGTATTATATATTATAATTATGTATTATATAATATAATTATTTTTCACATAGCCATATGTGGTATATATATATTATTACATAGAGAGACTGAAAAATTAAACCCCAAAGCACTTATGATAGTTATCTGCAGAAGTGGGGTAGAGCTTATGTTGTTTTTCACTTACTTGTTGTTATATACTTTCGTGAATTTTCCATGTTTTTTTCCAACATTCGTGCTATTTTTATATCAGAAACAAAATAAATTTTTTCCACTCCTAACTCTTACCCATCTCAAGCACTGAGGTCTCTCGGCTACCAGGGAGGCTTTCCGTTCCGGGATGAGGAGTGAAGACGCAGTAAACACATCAAAGGCTCCTTTCGAGCACTCCATCCCGTGGCTGCCACCACCCCTAGGAAAAGGGACAGGTTTCCCCTGCACAGGCCGACCGGAGAACACACCTCGGTGCTCTTTTCTTTAGCTTCCCTTCCCCGACCTGTCTCAGCGCATCTCTGACCCTGGAGGTGGCGGTTTTAAAGGCGTGCGTGTTTTACAACAGTGGGAGGGGATCGGGGCCGGGAGCAGCGCACCGGGCGAGCTGCAGGAACGCAGCTCCTCGCCGCCTCGCGTCGCCGTCCCGCCTCGCCAGTTCGTCCTCAAGTCCAAGCTGTTTGTCTCTTTTTCTCAGATTCTTCTGATAGATCCCGCTCCGTGGCTTCCCGTGCAGACGTCTCTCAAGCATTTAAAACCAGCTCTGGGCTCAGCCGTGAGCATTCCGAAGGGGCCTCTTCCTGGCTCCGAGATCCACAGCCTCCCGAGGTCGGCTCCCCAGACGGTCTCTCTTCTTGAGTCCCAAATCCGCGTGTGCCAAGGCCTGTGTGTAGGACTTCAGGCAGCACACAAGGGAACCTTTCTTTTAACTTAACAATATGTGTTAATTTCTCTGTTTATTAAGAGTATAATTAGAACATCAGACCTGTGATTTCAGGTATGGATGCTTAGAATGAGGTGAGACTGGAAACAACAGTTGTCCGTAAGGAAAAATAATACAATGGTTAATAAATAATAATACAAGAATAAATTCTGTGTTTTGCATAGTCACAACTGTAAACCTACTGAATACTTTTGCCCCACCCTGTATTTAAGTTTAAAAGGCGGCTCAATTGTTAACAACAAAAACAAACACACACAGTATTTTGCTGCACATAATGTGCACCCACGGTTTTGTGCACATTATACCCAGGATTATTATACCCATTATAATAGCCCTGGTGTGTAATCTTTATACCCACGTATAATGCTCACCCTTTTTTTTCCCTCAAAAATTTGGGCAAAGAAGTGTGCATTATACACGGCAAAATACGGAAACAATTGCACTTGTGATACTTTGATATAGCCAAAATTTCCAAAACAAGCTACTAGATTAAGCATTCTTTTTATCCTCACCTAAGGATATGTTTATTGATTTTAGAGAGAGAGGAAGGGGGAGAGAGAGAGAAGAAAAATAAACATCCATCTGTTGCCTCCCATACATGCCTGGACAGGGAACTGAACCTGCAACCTTTTGGTGAACAGGCTGGTGCTCCATCCAACTGAGCACCCCGGCCGGGGCTAGACTAAGTTTTGGAGGAGGGGATACATCCTTCAAAAGCCCCAGAGTCCTTCACAAGTCCCTCACTCTTCCCCAGCTCCCTTTCCTCCCCTTCCCAGACTCACCTCCTGGAGAACCTGCCGAGACCATGCTTTTTCAAAGACAACAATGGCATGCAGGGGCTCAGGGAAGGTCTGCCCCCGTGGTGGGCTCTTTCTCCTGTCTCCAGCCAGGCCACAGGTTCTCAGGCCATTATGACTTTGAGGAGGGAATTTTGGTTTGGATTCCAAAGGAATTCAGAATGGAAAGTAGGATGGCTGTGATCCCCAAACTTCCCTTGCCCACCACCCTTCCCCCAAGCCCCACACTTGAGTTAGGCTTGAGAGGGTGGAGTTATTCAGTAACAAACATTGATTTGTTGAGCTCTAAAGATACCAGGTCCCTGTGCTGGAGCTTACAGAGATAAGTGATTTTGAGATTTTGAAGGAGGATCCCTTCCTTCAAAATCTTAAAAGATGGAGATGCTAGGGGGAGGTGATGAGGTAGAAAGGCATTCCAGCAAGGGAAAAAAAAAAAGCATGAAGAAAAATCCCAGAGCCCTAAAAGTTGAGGCCTTTGAAGGATCCTAACTGCAAGCCACCCTTGTGGCCATGCCGTGCGGTATGAGACAGCCAAGGAGGAGGGCATTTGTGGAGCGAGTCCTGGGAAGGCAGTGAGGGCCTCACGCACTGGCCGAGGAGCGCAGGCTCTGTCCTGCTGACGGCAGTAGGGAGCCATGGAGGGGAGGGGAGGATGAGGTGAGACCTGTGAAGATACTCTATGGCTGCTGGGTTCTGGGGTGCAGGTTGGGCTAAGAGGCGGAGGGCTGAGGGGCGACCAGCTGCAAATGAAAAGCAGTCTTTACGTACCCAAATTGTGTGCCCTGGCAAGGCCCGTGTCAACCTGGAAGAGAGGCGTCTGTTTTCTGCTCAAAGGCCCCAGGTTTCCCCTGGACTGCCAACAGCCTCAGCCTAATAGTAATGTAATAACGGGGAAGAGTCCAAGGGAATGGGGCCAAAGGAACGGGTAAGACTGAGAGAGATTTCAGAGGTACGTGCAGCCCAAGAAATTCACAGAGGCATGAATGAACTGGCCTCCTAAAGCAGACCTCTGAGCTGGCTAGAACCAGGCCAGGGCCATCCAGCAGCAAGTGAGTGGGGAGATGGTCAGGGATGCACCCAATGCAGGGTCCTCCCCTGGTCTCAGTGCGGGGAGTGTGGCCTCACCTGGGAGGCCCAACCGACCGGACTGTGCTGGCTGGCAGGCGGCAGGGAGGTGAGCAGGGCACCTGGACAGATTACCGAAGCCTCAGCCTTTGTGAGGCTCCCCTGGGGACCAGAAGATACTCCACCCCACGCCTTGGGGTCCCTCTGCCCTCCCTGGTTAGGCTTTCCCATTTGCCCACGTTCCTCAGCTCAGTCAAGATGCTGACGAGTGGACGCAGGGTGGAAGGAGGGTCTAGGGTCACACACACTCTCATGGCAGGGAGATGCCACCTCCTGCCCCAGGGACATCACTTCATTGCAGCCACCATGAGTGTACACAGGGGCACAGTAAGCTTGCCCCTCCCCCCCGAATTCTTTGCATGACTTTGTCTTGTCCTGAGCCAGGACTCACAGAGCCTCCACTGGCCAAACGTGGGCAGTCAGTGCACCTGTGTCCTGTCTCCAATCCACACACAGCCCTTCGTGTCTCCAGTCAGTGTCCCCAGTTAGGCCCTGGTCAGTGATCCAGGCATCCCACAGGAGCACGTGCAGGTGGGGAACATCATTGTCACGTCCTCTCACAGGTGGCAGTGATATAAAAAGACCAAGAGCCTCTGCCCTAGCAAAGGTTGGCACTAACCCATCCTCACATTCTCCCTTCCCCACCTCTTCTGTCCTTCACTGCCTCAGGGCCCAGCCTAAGGTTTCTGGCTCCACATTTGCTCCCCTGGTGCCCCCCACTTCGTCTGCCTCTGGTATTTGGGGTAACTCACTTTTACCCTCATTAGAGTGTTGGCCCTGGCAGAAGGTTCTGAATGGCATGAGTGACTCTGTTCTCTTAGGGTGGCTCCTGCCTGCTGCCCGCCGCCATGTGCCCACACAAGGTAGAGGGAAGCTGGAGCAGAGAGCTGTGGAGTGCGCCTGCTGCTGGACACCCGGAGTCCCTTCAGAGGAGCAGGAGAGCGAGGACTGGTGGGGGTCCCCCGTCCCTGGGGATGCTGGTGCAGATAGTGCTACATGGGACACTGGAAGATGGTGGGGACAGAGGAGTGTCTCTGAAAGAGCTGCCTCAGCTTCTGGTCCTCCTCTACCCAGCCTGGAGGAGCATGTATCCAAGCGACCCCAGGGCCCCAGCCATCTCCCAAGCTGGAGGTTTCCAAACAGGCCACCCCTTGACATTACCTGGAGAGGATGCTAAAAACTTGGATTCTAAAATCTCAGGCTGTCATATGCTGATAAAGGAGAAAGCCCCAAGATGTAGGGTCAAGTAAGACAGGCAAGAGGCAGAAGGGAGCGTGTGGTGCACCACCTTTTGGTCAAAAAAGGGGCAATACAAATCTATATTTGTATTCCCTCATGTAGATATAAAGATACATAAAATGCACAAAAATGACCACCAATGAGTGGTTACCTTTTTTAAAAATTGTGATAAAAATTTACTATCTTAACCATTTTTCAGTATGTAGTTCAGTAGCATTAAGTGCATCTGCATTGTTGTATACCCAGGACCACTATCACCTCCAGAACATCCTTCTTCCCGAACTGAAACTCTCTCCCCATTAAACACTAACCCCGTTCCCCTGGCAACGAGCACTCCGCTTTCTGTCTCTACAAATCTGACTACTCTAAGTACCACATATAAGTAAAATCATACAATCTCTGTCCTTCTGTGACTGGTTTATGTTACATACCATAATGTCACAATATGTGCCAGAATTCCCTTCTCTTCTATGGCTGGACATTGTTTATCCATGCATCTGTCGGTGGAGACACACTGCTTTCACATTTTGGCTGTCATGAATCATGCTGCTGTGAACACGGGGGCACGGATGTCTACTGACGTCTGCGCTTTCAATTCTTTGGGGTAGATACCCAGAAGAGGAATCACTGGTTCCTATGGTAATTCTATTTTTAATTTTTTGAGAAACCATCATAATGTTTTCCATAGTGGCCACACTATTTTACATTCCTGCCACCAGCCGTGCACAAGAGTTAGAATTTCTGCATAGGAAATAGGCAGACAGGGAACAGGGAGGGGAGGGAATCTTCACCTCCTTTCATTTTTCAGTCACCTGAATGTATTGCTTATTCCAGAAATTAAATTGATGCCCTGGCTGGGTAGCTCATTTGATTAGAGCATTGTCCCAATATGACCCCCAGTTGGGGCCCATACAAGAAGCAACTAATACATGCGTAAATAAGTGGAACAACAAATCAATGTTTCTCTCTCCCTCTCAAAACAAATAAATTTTAAAAGAAATTAAATTTTATTCAGTATTTATTATCACAATTTCTGAACATACAGCAAAGTTGAAATAATTTTACAATGAGAACCCATATATTCAATACTTAGATTCCACCATTAGCATGTCCTATTGTTGCATTATCATATATCAATCCATTTATCTATCCCTCCGATTAAAAATAAATAAATATAGACTTCCAGCCAAGATGGAGACGTAGGTAAATACACTTTGCCACCTCACACAACCAAAAGAAGGACAACAACAAATTTAAAGACCAAAAATAACCAGAACTACCAGAAAATCAAATTGTATGGAAGTCCGACAATCAAGGAGTTAAAGAAGAATCATTCATTTAGACTGGTAGGAGGGGCGGAGACGGATAGCTGGGCGGAGAGGACGCAAGGCAAGGTGGCAGCAGGAGGACTGGGGCAGGCCAGGTGGCAGCTGGCAGAGCAGGCAGTCCCACATTTGCGTGCAGATAAACTGGGAGGAACAACTGGGGAGCAAGACACACCACGCAACCCAGGGTTCCAGTGTGGGGAAATAAAGCCTCAAAACCTCTGGCTGTGAAAACCTGTGCAGGCTGCGGCGACAGAAGAAGCTGCCAGCCTCACAGGAGAGTTCGTTGGAGAGACTCTCACAGGGTCATATTATGTACACAAACCCACCCACCCGGGAGTTAGCACCAGAAGGGCCCAATTTGCTTGTGGGTAGCAGGGAAGGTGACTGAAAGCCAGGGGAGAGCTGAGCAAGCGGCAATGTTCCCTCTTGGACCCCTCACCCACAGGCAGCAACACAATGCAACAATGTAGCTTACCCCACCCTGGTGAATACCTAAGGCTCTGCCCCTTACAATGTAAAAGCTGCTTCAGACAAAACAAATATGACCCAAGTGAAAGAACAGATCAAAGCTCCAAAAATAGAACTAAGCAATGGAGAGATAGGCAACCTATCAGATGCAGAGTTCAAAACACTGGTAATCAGGATGCTCACAAAAATGATTGAGTATGGTTGCAAAATAGAGGAAGAAGTGAAGGCTATGCAAAGTGAAATAAAGGAAAATGCACAGGGAACCAACAGTGATGGGAAGGAAACCAGGACTCAAATCAATGATTTGGAGCAGAAGGAAGAAATAAACATTCAACCAGAACAGAATAAAGAAACAAGAATTCAAAAAAATGAGGAGAGGCTTAGGAACCTCCAGGAAAACTTTAAACGTTCTAACATCCAAATCATAGGGGTGCCAGAAGGAGAACAGGAAGAGCAAGAAATTGAAAACTTATTTGAACAAATAATGAAGGAAAACTTCCCTAATCTGGCAAAGGAAATAGACTTCCAGGAAGTCCAGGAAGCTCAGAGCGTTCCAAAGAAGTTGGACCCAAGGAAGTTCACACCAAGGCATATCAGAATTACATTACCCCAGATTAAAGAAAAGGAGAGAATCTTAAAAGCAGCAGGAGAAAAGGAGACAGTTACCTCCAAAGGAGTTCCCATTAGACTATCAGCTGATTTCTCAAAAGAAACCTTACAGGCAAGAAGGGGCTGGAAAGAAGTATTCAAAGTTATGAAAGGCAAGGACTTACATCCAAGATTACTCTAACCAGCAAAGCTATCATTTAGAATGGAAGGGCAGATAAAGTGCTTCCCAGATAAGGTCAAGTTAAAGGAGTTCATCATGACCAAGCCATTATTATATGAAATGTTAAAGGTACTTTTCTAAGAAAAAGAAGATGATCAAAAATATGAACAGTAAAAGGACAACAAATGCACAACTATCAACAACCGAACCTAAAAACAAAAATAAATACAAACACAGCCTGGCTGGTGTAGCTCGGTGGATTGAGCGCGGGCTGGGAACCAAGCGGTCCCAGTTCAATTCCCAGTCATGGCACATGCCTGGGTTGCAGGCCGGGTCCCCAGTGAGGGCCATGTGAGAGGCAACCAAACATTGCTGTTTCTCTCCCTCTCTTTCTCCTTCCCCTCTCTCTAAAAATAAATAAATAAATAATCTTTAAAAAAAACAAACACAAACTAAGCAAACAACTAGAACAGGAACAGAATCACAGAAATGGAGATCACTGGAGTGGGGAGGGGAGGGGGAAGAGAGGGGGGAAAAGTACAGAGAATAAATAGCATAAAGGGTAGGTACAAAATAGACAGGGGGAGGTTAAGAATACTATAGGAAATGGAGAAGCCAAAGAACTTACATGTACAACCCATGGACATGAACCAAGGGAGGGGAGGGAATGCGGGTGGGAGGAGGGTGCGTGGCAGAGGGGAATAAAGGGGGGGAAATGGGACAATTGTAATAGCATAATCAATTAAATATATTTTAAAAAATAATAAAGAAAGAAAGAAAAGAAAAGAAAGAGAAGAAAGAAAGAAAGAAAGAAAGAAAGAAAGAAAGAAAGAAAGAAAGAAAGAAAGTTAGTTTCTTAGGCCCCTCCCAAAACCTGCTAAGACCTGAGACAGGGCCTGAAGTCTGTATCTTTTTATCAGTTCTCTGGGTGGTCATGGTATTTGGGAACTTTCATCCTGGTCCAGCCATTCATCCCATACAGAAACCAGGCCTGCAGTCAGCCAGTGGTCAGTCAGCCTCAGCTGGATTCTCCCCTCGAGTAGCTCCCAAAGAGGCCTGTCCAGAGAAAAGTCTATCTTATGGGCCCAAAATGGTCTCCAGACCCATCCCCATCCTGGCTGGCCTCATGTCCAGGCCATGCTTCAGTGTCTCGGCAACATGACCACTGATGTGACCCCAGAACTGGACACAAGTCTCCAACATGGCCTGAACGGAACAGAGGCCACTTGTCCCATCCCTCCCTAAGCTGAAAACTAGTCTTACATCATTCAGACTGCATTTGTCCTCTCTGCTGAGAAAGACAGGACACTCTTAAATGGGTGGTGGGACTGGCAACAGACACCTTATTCACCAAGCCGGGACCAGGTTGGCCAGGCCCCTTGAAGTAGGAGGTATTCAAGTCCTAGTGCCTCTCTTTAGCCTTCTCTCTTTGTCATGATGATGATGATGACGACGACAATGAAAACAGTGATGATGATGGTAGATGGAGACCTTAATGCATAAGAGGTGTTGCTCCAGGAACATTATTCACAACCATTCATTTAATCCTCACAATCCTATCGACCAAAACGGTCTCCATTATTATCTCCACTTTTCAGATGAAGCAACTGAGGCACAAAGGGACTAAGTAACTTACCCATGTCAATTTCTCTTTACATGAACACACGCAGCACTTGTGAATGCTCATGTGCTGATCTCGATTTCCCAGAGACCCCTACTATCAAATCCTATAGTGTAGATCCTTCTGGCTAATACACAAATGCTCTCAACCTTTCCTGATTACAATTTCCCCGCTGCCGGCCAAAACTTAGCAGCCCTATGTCCCCCTCTCTCAGGACCTTGTTGGATGGTTAGACCCAACTGATAAATAAAGTCAAGCTAGGATTTCTCTGACTGATATATTTACTCCCTCAGCTAAGTTTGTATGTGTGCATATACATATAGATATGTGCATGTACATATAATTTTTAAATGGAATTCTTATTTTGAAACACAAAACTATGACAGACTATAATAATAAAAATGTATGTATTCAAGGTAATCTTAAGCTTCATGGCAGGGCTAGTGGAAAAGATGTGGGAGCCTCAGGAATTTCATACTAGCCCGAGTCTAAAGACAGTCCAGGCGGGCTCAGTGCCCCACCCAGGGGGCACCTGGGGCATTGATGCTGAGTATGTGGGACTCCTTTTCAGGAACCCCCAGGGAGCCCCAGCAGAGTCACGAGCCACCCTGTCCAAGGGGCATGGTGCTGACGGAAGGGAGAAACTCGGGAAACCCTCTGGGACTAGAGTTGCAAAATGAATATAGGATGCCTGGTGAAATTTCAGTTTTAGATAGCACCATAGATATTTTTGTAGTATAATTAGGTCCCAAATATTACATTGAGCATACTTATTCTAAAAGTTATTCACTGTTTATCTGAAATTGCAAATTTACCTAGGCAGTCTGCATTTCTATTTGTTAAATCTAGGACGGTCTGGGATTTCTCATATTCAGCGTCTAGAGAAAGAGCATGAGAGACTGTCATAACAGTTGGCACCCCGCCATCTCCATGTCCCTTTCGGTGGACATGGGTGCACTGCCCTGACTGTCCCCCCCCACCAGCTCAAGGCAGCCATGGTTGGCCGGGTGGGGGAGGAGCCATCCTGGGTCACCCTGTGGGGTCACGCACACCCCTGGCTGTGCTTTGGATCCAGGAAACTCCTTTTTTTTTTTCCAGAAGAGAAACAATTTCTTGATGACTTAGCCTCCAGTCCTCAGAGGACTGAGAGAATTCCCCAAAGTGCTTTTCCAGTCCTGCATTTGCTCCTGCCTCATTGTTGATTGCTTTTTTCTGATCACAAAAGAAACACACATTCAGGGTGAAAATTCAAAAGTCACAGGAATGTTTAAGTTAGAACATCCTTCTAGAGATAACCACTATCGAGGTTAATGTGTCTTCTTTCAGACTCTTCTCTATAAAAGTGATCACATGTTATTATCATTTCTCAAATAGAATCGTATTATACAGACTGTTCTGAAACTGCTGTTTCACGTGATATCAGGGGCTTCTGGCCGTGCAGGTGCGAGGTTCTAACTCGTTGTTTTGACTCTGCCTCATGCTTTTGCCCAGTGCTGTCTGGTCTTTTGGAGTTTTAACCCCCTTGAGCACCTGATGAATGACAAATACACACAGGCGCATCACCCGCATGTCTGAGTGAGACTCTGGGCAGCATAGTCTTCCCGAGGTTGATCTGACTGCTTCACCGTGGGCACGGCAGGGGAGCAGGGCGGTGGGAGAGGGTCACTAAAATGGGTCCAGGAGAGTGGAAGACTGTGAACACGACTTGTGTGGATGAGAAGACCCGTCTCCGGGGAGCCTCAGTCAAAGTGGTCTTGGGTCACTGCCTCCTCGTGAGACCGTCTGCTTGTCTGAAGCACCCCTCTCTGGGCTCCTCTTCAGGCTGGGGTCTCCTCTCCTCGCAGCCTCATCAAGATCACGTGACTCCAGCAGCTGCCAAACCCCTGGGCAATGCCAAGAGCCTCTTGGCCTCAAACGAGTTGGGCGACATTCACTTCCTGGCGCTGTCCTCCCGACTTGCTCACTCATTAGGAAATGCCTCAGCGGCAGCTGTCACAGTAACAGCAGCAGGAGGGCGTGCTGCATGTCCAGCACCTCCGGGTGGCTCGGATCTGCCCTAAAGAGGCCCCGGGTGGAGAGGTGGATACTGCTCTTCCTGGCCTCAGCCAAAGTGAGTCTGGGGACCCAGCTGGGGGTGGGAAAGGAACCGGATCCAGGTGGAGGTTGGCCAGGTTCTGGACCGAAGCTGGAGTGATGCAGGGGTGTGTGTATGCATGTGTATTTGGGTGGTGTCGTGGGGTGAGAGAGTGGCCGTAGCTGAAACTACAGAGCCTCCGCCTCACAGCCTCGCTATCCCAAGGTGGGGAGGAGGAGGTCCCTGGGCTGAGGACACCCCAAAACCAGTCCTCATAATGGGCTGCTGCTGTGGGTGAAACTGGGCAAGGAGGTTTCATGAGGTCAGCTCCCTTGGGCCAGCTCCCCTTGGGCCAAACCTTGTCCTCCCCTGCCTCACAGGTCACTGGAGTGGTAGCTCTGTTTAGAGTCACTCTGAGAAGGAACTTTGGGTAGTCATTTTTTCAATGATGCTTCTTCATCTCTTCCTTTTTTTTAAAACCACTTTGCTGAGTGAGGTATGATTGACATACAAAATCTGAACATGTATAATGTGTACAACTGGATTCTGGAGCTCGGGTGAGGTATTTTTATCTACGGATGTTTCTGTAGGGGCGTGAGGGCTGGGACCTCCTATTCTGCTATGTTGAGCCTTGCTGGGGGCGCATGTGAACCCTTGCTGGAGGCAGCAGTACATAGCAGGGGCTGCCCATCCTGAGTCTGCTCTGAACCAGCAGTGCAACTTTGAATAAGTTCCTTAACTTAAGCCTGAGCCTCAGTTCCCTCGTCTGTAAAATGGAAATAATACCTACCTCCCAGAGTGGTCAGGATTAAATGAGGAAGGAATGCAAAACGCCAAGCACATAATTAGTGTTCAATAAATAGTGGCTGTTGTAATTATTTGTTACTAGCTCGACACTGGTTCCACCTCACCTAGGAAGACTTTCCAGCCCTCCTCTCCCCACGGTCTCCTAAAGCACCAATGGGAGTGCCTTCTGGCGTATAATGTCTTGCAATGTTATTGAGCTAGTCTGCGCCCAAACCAGATCATGCTCCTCACATTTCTCCTGCTGCCCTCTCCTCCGCCCCAGCACCCGAGACAGAATCGGGCCGTGAGAGGAACTCAAGGATAAAGAATGAAGTGGAATTAAGAGAAAGGGAGGAACACAAGGAGGGAGAGGTCAGGGAAGGACTGAGAAAGGGAGGTGAGAAGGTGGGGAAGGAGGCTGGCATCGTCCAGGCGTGAGTGACATGCCTCTCCTGAAGCACAGGAAGGAGAAAGGACCGCCCAGAGAGGCCATCCGTGGGACCTGGGATATCTTTTGCTTCCTGTGAATCCCTTTTACTTTTCCAAAAACTCACATGAAAAATAGAGTCTCTTCTCCCTCCCCTGCTCACCCTGCTCATACCAAGGAGGATAGTGCTTCCTGACTTGGCTAATCTCTATTCCCCCAATCTATTAATTGAGTCTAACAAGGTTCCCTAGATCGTCTACGGAACCTTCTCCCTCTTTCTTCTCTGCCATTTCCCTCTCCATCGCCTCCCCACATGATCTCAGACAAGTCACTTCCCCCTCTCTGGGCCTGGACCTGCTCACCTATGAAACTAGACTTAACTAAATGACCTCAAAAGTCCTTTCTTCCCGTCGCATCCTCTCACCTACGCTTTAATTCTCTTGCCTGTCTTGATATCTACCCCTCAGTTACTCAAACAGCTGAAGCTATTGATCATCATTCCTCCTTTAAAAAAACAAAACAAAACTCTTTTCAAGAAAATTTATAAATGTCCACTAGGCTCCAAAGTTTCATGAAGGACTTTTTTTCTTTTTTAAGATTTTATTTATCTATGTTTAGAGAGAGGGGAAGGGAGGGAGAAAGAAAGGGAGAGAAACATCAGTATGTGGCTGCCTCTTGCACCCCCCCCACTGGAGACCTGTCCCGCAACTCAGGCATGTGCCCTGACTGGGAACCGAACCAGCGACCCTTTGGTTCACAGGCCAGCATTCAATGCACTAAGCCACACCAGCCAGGGCCTCATGAAGGACTTTCTTCACCATTGCTTATTTCCAATGCCTAGCTCAATACCTAGCATGTAGCAGGTACTTTGTTGAATAATTGGATATATGTATGGATGGATAGATGGATGGAGGGAGGGAAGGATGGAAGGAAGAATGGATGGACAAATATGGATGGATGAATGGATGGATGCATGGATAGTTGGATGGAATGAATTACCACCACATGCCTATGGGGAGTTATGAAACACAGGAGGACACGTTAGCTAAAGAAAATCACAGTCTTTCTGAGAATAACTTGTTTTGTTTAGACATTTATAGGCATTGCGAAACAAAGTGACTGAGAAACACTGGCACCACCATCATAATTTTTATCTATTGTCCATCACCTACCTAATATAGTGTCATCTTGCTCAGTTATTCTAATTTGAAGGAAGCTGACCTCTGAGAGGGATGTGCAATTTTTTAGTCATCCACATAATAAGGACCATCTGGGGAGGAGAGGGGAGGAAGGGTAAGCAGGCGCTAGGAGGGGAGAGGGCTTGGGCTGCCTCAGCAGTGACACCCATCTTTTATTGAGCCCCTATCTTTTATTTGTGCCAGACTCTCCGCTCACGCTAGCTCACTTAATACTCTGAACAACTCTGAGAGGGAGGTAGTATTATTATCAACCCCATCTTACAGCTGGAAAACAGGCTCAGTTAGGTTACACAACTTGTCTGAGGTTTTACAGTGAGGGGTATATCAAGGATTTGAAGCCAGATCCAGAGCCTGAGCAGCTGCAACCCCCAGCCTGGGGGCCTGGGGTCACACTGGCAACCTCAGACACTAAAGCCTGAAAACCCCTGCAAAGGTTTGGGTGCTGCCTGCAGGGTCCCAGACCCCCTACCCCAAATTTCATCAGGCTTTTTAAAAGAAATTAGCTTTACATATTTTTGATCCTTCTTAGTTATGGGACATTTTTCAAATTGGTAAAATTGATTTGGAACCAAGCCAAGAGAGGGGAGAAATCCCAAAAGATTTGTGATTTGACAAACTATAGTTGTCCTCTTATTAACTAATCTTGTTCTCATTAGGTCATCTCTCAGTTCTATTTGTCAGCATGTCCAGGGGTCTTTTAGCATTGATGAAAGAATTTATCAGGTAACTATAACACGTCTCTCAATGAGTTTAGACCACACAGTTGGGACATTGGGGACTTTTAAATGAGGGTGCCTGGGCTTCACCACATGCCCAAATGCTATTTTCCTTTAAGGTCCTCATCTTGGGAAGCTGTGTCCTTAATTCAACAATTCTCCCTCTGTTGAGAACATTTTGGAGCTTCTCCTTTGCTCTGAGACACTTAAAATTTTATTGATTGATTTTAGAGAGAGGGAGGGAGAGAAAGAGAGAAGAAACATCAGTTTGTTGTTCCACTTAATTTATACATTCATTGGTTAACTCTTGTATGTGTCCTGGCCAGGGATCAAACCTGCGACCTTGGTGTACCAGGATGATGCTCTAACCAGCTGATCTACCCAGCCAGGGCTCAGATAATGTTCAAAACCCACACTGTAACTTTATGGTGACTCCGTATCTTTGATTCGAAACCGTATCATGCCACCTGAACACTCATTCACTTTCCCACCAGGCTTGGCTCCCGAGGACATTCGGTCGTTTCACAATACCGGACATAGACTCGAAGGATGAAAATCTGTCTGCACTGAGATTAATCAGAAGCTTCTCCGGCAGCCCTCTGAAGACTCTGAAGAATGACTGAGCTGCGGCAGGTGGAGAATGAGCCTTCGGCTTCCTGAGGTGACTACACAGAGGGCCAGCAGGCATTTGGATGTGTAGGTTCTGTGTTTTATTTTCAAAACCATCCTTGCTTTACAACCACCCAGCACAGAGGAATGCAACCAATGGCTGGATACGAACCAATGGACCAGGCAACCCCTGGGCGGGGAGACTGAGAAACAGCGGAGGCTTGTCTGGGAAACAGCCACTTGGGGCACAGGCCCACACTGGGGCCTGGACTGAAGCTGGGGGCGCATCTACTCAGCCTCCCGCTTCCCCTGGGAACTGGGTCTGCCTGCCTTCACTTCCAGCAGGGAAGCAGGAAGAGGCGAGGGGGTGACCTCACCATGTGTGCATGTCACGGCTGAGGTGAGGTATCGGGGAGGCTACACATTCATCACACTCCATGCACTTCCTTCCAGAGTCAGTGTGGCTGGGCTGAGGTCTCTCATTACCTGTCTCCCAACCCCCTTTCTAGCAGGCCCACTCATCTCTTCCTAAGGGTTTTAGGCTCTAGGTCTCGGTTAATTCACGTAGGCCACTGAGGAGGGGAACAGCAGAAGAAGGGAGGGGAGAGCGGGGGAAAAAGAGGACAGGAGCCAAGGAGAAAGGGACGAGGGAGGCAATAGAAGCAGGGGTGTAGAAGGGAGTTAGGGAGGGGAGCCGAGAAGGAAAGGGCACTAATGCTCACAGCTTTTCCCGCCCGCAGCCGAGGCCCCGCCTGCCCGCAGCAGCCATGTCCGAAGGCGAGAGTAAGGACAGCGCGGGCAGCGAGTGCCCGGTGTGCTACGAGAAGTTCCGTGATCTGGAGGGCGCCAGCCGGACACTGAGCTGTGGCCACGTGTTCTGCCATGACTGTCTTGTCAAGTACCTACTCTCCACCCGCGTGGATGGGCAGGTCCAGAGGACCATCGTCTGCCCCATCTGCCGCTACGTCACCTTCCTCAGCAAGAAGAGCTCCCGCTGGCCCTCCATGCTGGACAAGAGCTCCCAGACCCTGGCTGTGCCTGCGGGCCTGCCCTCTGGGCCACCGTCGAACACCCTGGGCCACACAAACCCCCTGGCTGTCTCCCAGCCTGTCTGGAGAGCATCCCTGAGTCAGAGCACCCAGCTCCCCTTGGACTCGCTGCCCAGCCTGGCCCGGGAGCCTCAGATCTTCATCATCAGCAGACACGGGATGCCCCTGGGGGAGCAGGACAGTGTCCTGCCGCGGCGCAGCCTGGCAGAGCTCTCTGAGGCGTCGCCAGCACCCAGCTCCACCAGGTCCTTCTGCTGCCGCTCCCGTGCCCTCCTTCTCATCACCCTCATCGCCGTGGTGGCGGTGGTAGCTGCCATCTTGCCCTGGGTGCTGCTGGTGAGGAAGCAGGCATAAGTTGGGGCCCCCGGGGGCCAGCCAGTGAGACCTGGCCTGGAGCTGCTCTGGAAACTGCCCCACTTCACCCCACTGGCTGTGGCCTGAGAGGGAGCAGAGGCCCCCCCAGTGCAGACCTAGGCCAACCAACCTGAGGGGTGAGTGGGCAGAGGGGAGGCCTGGGGCAGAGAGAGGGCATTTGGATGGTGCCACTGAAAGTATGGTGGCATGTCCTCACCTCCAGCGGCTTGCTCCCAGCAGGGGTTCAGGCATGACAGGGAAGCTGGGGGCTGGTGACCTCGGAGGCTAGAGCTCAGCCGAGTACCTGAGCTCTAGACTGAGACTGAAACTCCAGGCTCTAGGCCAGGGTCAAAAATGTGGTTGAAGCCGCTCCTCAGAAACAACAGCTGTGCCACCCACCGCCCTCCGTCGCCTCCGCAGATACTTTCCCCTACCTCTAGGCTAGAACTGAGCAAGGTGGGAAGATGGTGGCTGCCCCTTCCTGTGTTGGGGGGCACCAGCCCTGAAGTGTAGTCCTTATCTGCCAGGTGACCTACCTAAAGCCAGGTGGGGCTCCCTTGTGGGGACTAGGAATTCTGCTGGGTGGGGGCCCAACGGCAGGAATCCTCTGGGTCAGAATGCCCACCCAGGATTCTCTAGTTTGCTCTCACAAACAGAAGGGGTGGTGCAAGGGCCAAAAGCACGTGTGTTTCCCAGAATCTCAGCACCCATCCATGACTCTCACAGCTGGGCCACTGTGCACCCTCCCACCCCTAAGTCCTCCCTGCCCCCAAACTGCCAGCCTGGAAAGGGTACTTCCTCAGAGAAGTTGCTGATCTCAAAGGCTGTGGCCCAGGACTTCTAAAGGAAGTAATAGAAAAGGGTCCTCCCGGGTTGCTGAGGCCACTTCAAGCCACAGGGGTGTGTTGACAGAGGCCGAAGCCAGCAGAATGAGCCATGAACAGAGCCAGGGTTCCCCCCAAGCCTCCCAGGCCCATGCAATGGTCCAAACTTTGAGTCATGGGTTGTCAAGGATGGACTGGAAGGCAGGGAGTCCAGGAGAAGCCTAATGGTTGAGACTTGAATCAGCTGAGAACTATGTGGGCAAATTAACCCCTGGGGGCTCCCCCCTCTCTCCCAGCCCCATCCTCCTCCTCATGACCCAACCACTCATTAGAGGCCACACCAGCTGGGCCAGTTTCTGAGGTGGCTTCTCAGGCTGGGCTGGGTAAGGAAGGGTGGGGAAGAAAACAGCTGTGCTTGTCGGGGACACTACCGTCTCCACGAACCCTGAAACCCAGGTGCTGTCATACACTGGGCAAGGCCTCCTCACCCGGGGACCCCACCCTGGACTGTGCTAGGGGTGCCTGATGAGGGCCAGTGGGGGCAAGTCATTCGGCAACAACTATTTTCTGTTTACTAAGGCCTCTAAGTCAGTGGGTCATCATCTTAAATTAACTTTAGGGTTAAAAACAAACCAAAAAACCCTCCAGCTACTCTTTCAAATAGGTGGTTGTTAGCAGTCCAGGTGAGCCAACAGCTGAGCCCTTCACAACCTGTACCTCTCGGCAGGCAGCGTGCTACCCGTGGGGAAGGAAACAGCACTCCGCCTGTGTCTAGCTCCCAAATGCCTGCAGTGGTTGTCCCCTGGGAACCATTAGGGAGTGGGGTCCACGCTGCAGGGATATCCGGGCACGGGGAGGGTGGGTCTAAAGCACACGTGGATCTCTTTATGCTCTTCTCAAGACCAGAGAAGAGCCTAAGTGCTCTGTGGGGGGAATCAGGTGGATTCATGGGGGAAATATTTAGAATGGGAATTAAAATGTTAACTGTATACAGACTCTCATGAGTCTGTCTAACCTCAGCCAGGCTGCTTTAAAGAGAGCCATGCATTTCTGGGGACCTGATTTTAGTCTTTTCAGATGCTGTTGTTTGTCAAAAATTAATTTCAGAATACCTATAGTGTTTTCACTTATTCAGCAGTGACTTGTAGGTGGAACTTCTTTTATTTTCAAAGAATGTCAAAAACTATTTTTTAAATAAAGGCATATATTTTCTCAAAGATTCCAGAGACACTGCAAATGCAGGTGGGGAGGTCTGGGCTTGGACTTTTACGACAATTCACTTTAGATGGGGAAGACAACTTGAAGACATAAATACAAACTGCTCTTAAACCTTTACTGAGCCACACTTGTGAAGGAAATGCGAGTTAAAATTCTGCTGGCATACCTATTCGTTTTTTAAAAAACTAATTATTCACCCATGAGTTTGTCAAACCCTGAAGGTTTCAAAACCCACTCTGCTGACAGAGCTGAGGGGAAGCAGGTGAGGTAATGGGAATGTATATCAGTAAAACCGCTAGGAAGGCAAATTTGACATTATCTGTCAAAATTTCCACTTTGACCCAGCAATTTCTGTTCTAGAAATGCATTCTACAGATATGCTCGCATCTATGGGCACTGACCTATGTGCACGCACTGTTATGTAACCTCCGCGTGGTTCATGATAACAAAGGATCGGGGAAACCTACATGCCAATCAGTGGGGACTCACTGGTTGTAAAGCTCAAGGTGCAGGGACTATTGTGTCGTTGTAAAAGAACAAGGAAGGCGTCTATAAGCCGACACCGAAAGTCTCCAGGATACGGTGGCTGATGGGAAAAAGCAAGGTGTGGAACACCGGTATCAGGTCAGGTACTTCAATTTGTGTAGAAAGCGGGGAAATAAGAATTTACTTTCCTATGTGCTTATTTATGCATAAAGAAATAGGGAAAATGCACCAAAAAAACGAATAATAGTGATTAATGGTGGAAGGGAATGAGAAAATAGTGAAGTGAGGGGGGGAATTTTCCCTTTATCTTTAACATTTTTTGATTTTTGAACCCAGTAAACATATTATTTACTCAAAAATTAAATTGAAAAACTTTATTAGAAGCTAAAGATATCTTCAGTGTACACACCTATTGTCTGGTGGGGAGTGGCCCCAAGAAGACTCGAGAGCTGCCAGACGGCTTGTCCTTTGGCTCCAGTGTCAGCTACTGGCTCCGCAGGGCTGGTTTGTCTGGTTAGGGGTGTGACATCGTACGCTTAGCGTGCACCCCAGGAAAGAAGGTAAAAACGTTTAATACCCTCGGTGTTCAGGTGGAGTTCTGGGGCCCCATCATTTAATATGCTTATTTTGATTCTTCTCCACCCTTCCTTCCTTTTTTCAAATAAAATCTTTTGCTATCAGCAACCACCCTGGGCTCAGGTACTACAGGAAAATAAATAGAAATGCAATTAAATAGACAGACACACAGACAGGTGGGTGGGAGCCTGGGGTTAAGTGTAAACTCTTATTCTTCTCTCCCCCAAACCTCCCATTCGACAAGGAAAAAATTCTGAGACATGCTAAATGAAGTTACAGCAGAGTGGAGGGTGGAGACAAGAAGGGGTTAACCGGTGTCAGGGCAAAGCAACAGAAGACTGCTTCTGTTCCCGAGTGTATGGAGGATCTTCGAATTGACTGCCAGGCGGCTGTTTCCACCAGGCACTGCTGCCCCCAGGAGCCTCCACTCCTTGCTTACACATGAACTTTTCCAACCGCTGCCCCCACTTCACCTCACCCCTCCCACCTTATCTGTGGCCAATGCAAATTCTTTCAGAACAGCTTCCCCCTTTCTCCCCTCTACCTGATATTTAAAAAACCCATCAGCTCCAGGGCTGTGGACATGCTGGCTTTTCCACTTGGCATTGTTGCTGCTAGTTTAGACTGCATGCCCCAGAACTCAGTCTTTTTCTTGCTAGCAGTGGCCCAATAAACTCTTTCTAAAAAAAAAACAAAAACTTTCAGCTGTGGAAGTTAAAATTTTTTACTTAACATATCACAATAAACTTCACCTCTAATATATACGCGTATTTGCACAGTCCAGGACTGCTGACCCATACATCGCTGGCGGGCCCTGGGCCAGGGTTGCCAGGAGCCTGAGCAAGCACATGAGAGACCTCTGGGCCCTCAGATACAGTCTTATGGCCTCTCCCCTCAGTGAGCCCTGCACACGACACAGACAGTGCTGCTACTATTTTCACTTCTCCCTTTCACCAACTTGTCAGTCCAAATGTCCTTTTTTGGTACAAAATAAACAAATTTGTCCCATCCTCACAATTCCTCACTTCCCTTTACCCTCCTCTAACCAATACAAATGAATGCAACTACCATATATTTTGCCATGTATACTGCACACTTTTTTTGCCAAAATTTTTGAGGGAAAAATAAGGATGCGCATTATACATGGGTAGTGCTAATTCTGTATCTATATAATGTTTTTAATTCTTTTATTTATATTTATGTGTTAAAAGTGTAACTCTAGCCCTGGCTGGTGTGGCTCAGTGGATTGAATGCTGACCTATGAACTGAAGGGTCGCAGGTTAGACTCCCAGTCATGGCACATGCCTGGGTTGCAGGCCAGGTCCCCAGTAGGGGGCATGTCAGAGGCAACCACAGTGCTGTTGCTCCCTCCCTTCCTTTCTCTCTAAAAATAAATAAATAAAATCTTTTCTAAAAAAGTGTAACTCTAGAAAGCAATAACAATGTCCGTATGCAAAATAATATCCTGGAATACAGTAATCAGTATTGTTTCTAAATATAAATAAATCATTGAATTAAAAAATTAAAACGAAAGATTTTTTTCCCTGTAAGTTTGGGCCAAAAACATGGATACACATTGTACGTGGGAGTGCGTTATACACGGCAAAATTCAGTAACTCTGCACACAAACTATCTGCAGTCCCAACAAGCAGGGCTGGTGCGGGCCTCTGGGCCTTGCTTGAGCAGCTCCCTGTACCTGAACGCACTTCTCCCCTTGTCTACCTGGAAAGCTCCTATCTAGCTTTCTAAAAACAGTTCTAGGGTTATCTATGAAGACTTCCCAACCCCCTGGCTCAGTTAGAACTGACCTCATCCCAGCCCTGACTGGTGAAGCTCAGCGGGTTGGGTGTGGTCCCCCAAACTGAAGGGTCGCTGGTTTGATTCCCAGATCGGAGCACACGCCTAGGTTGTAGGCCAGGTCCCCAGTTGGGGGTGAGAGAGGCAACCAATCAATGTCTCTCACACATCCATGTTTCTCTCCCTCCCTTCCCAACTCTAAAAATAAATAAAATCTTTTTTTAAAAATTTGACCTCATCCCATCATCTTCCCAAGACACTTAATTATGTGGATTTGTTGGCAAGCCCATCTCCTCCTAGACAACACACTCCTCAGTGAGAGGCTGGAGCCTTCCGGTCTGGCACCCTGCTCCTTGGTGAGAGGCTGGATCCTTCCGGTCTGGTGAGATCACACTGAGTGCTTGGCAGAAAAGTTAGGAAAGAATACCCGGCTGGTGTAGCTCAGTGGATTGAGCGCGGGCTAGGAACCAGAGGGTCCTAGTTCGATTCCCAGTCGGGGCACATGCCTGGGTTGCGGGCCAGGTCCCCAGTGAGGGCCATGTGAGAGGCAACCATACATTGCTCTTTCTCCCCTCCCTTCTCCTCTCTGAAAAAAAAAAAAAAAAGAATAAAAGCTGGGGCTTCCCTCTCCTTTCTTGGAGAGGGAATAAAAACTTTATTCTCTTACAAAAAAAGAAAAAGGATAAAAGCCTGATAAATATTTGAAGAATGCATGAGTGAATGAATGAACAAATGAATGAATGAACAAATAAATGTGAAGGTTTGGTGTCTAGAAAAAAAGTTTAGTCCAGGGATGTAGGCATGGAATCTGAATAATTCCTGCTTTGGTGTGTCTTGTAGCTTTACAAAGACCAGCTGCTTCTTCTTTTCTTTTTTTTTTAATTTATGTTTAAAGAGAGGGGAAGGGAGGAAGAGAGAGGAAGAGAAATATTGATTAGTTACTTCTCCTACGTGTTCTGACCAGGGACCAAACCCACAACAAACCCAGGCATCTGCCCTGACTGGGAATCAAACCAGTGACCTTTCACTTTGCAGGGCGATGCCCAACCAACTGAGCCACCTGATCAGGGCAAGATCAGCTTCAAAATGACCCAAAAGAGCCAGTTTAAAGGACCTTTTTCAAATTATGTAAGAGGAATGTCAGGAAGAGGGAAAGAGAGGGTAGCCAGGCTAGGTGGGCAGAGGACGTGCAGGATGGAGCCAAATACCCAACAGACACTTGTAAAGATAAATAGACTCTATAACTAGGCTACCAGGGATTTGTATCTGTGTGTACAATTTGTACCCCAGTAATCTTCGCACTGTATAAAGTGGCCATGCTGTCCAAATGGTGACCTGAAGGTTTGATTCTGATGACTCAGTGATGGATGAAGGGAGGCGATAAGGAAGACTGAGAGGGAAGGGTGACAGCAGAAATGGTGGGGATGCTAAAGAAACATGGAAGGCCTGTGAGAAGAGAGGAAGATGATGGGAGAGACCTGATGAAGAGGAGGTTAAGGAAACTAGTAAGGACAATAAGAAGAGAACCAGAAAGGAAGCCAAGGTAGGACGGAAGGAGCCTTCATCAGCTCCTTATGGCTCTCAGCATCCAAGTTAAACTCAGCTCAACCCCGAGCCTTGTAGGTGTCTCTGAATGCCTCTCATTCCAGCCATAAGGACCTGGCTCCTGGAGACAATGTGTCATGCTGCTTCACACCTCCATGCCTTCCCTCAAGCTATTCCCACTGCCTCATGGAGCTAATTTTACATCCTTCCAAGCTCAGTCAAGGGTGACCTCATCCCCGACCCCAGAGCTCTCTTCTGTTCCTGGAGCACAGGCACAGAAACAACAAGGTTCAGCCTGCGCTTTTCCTGGAACCCTGTGCTTGTTGATTTTGTTGTTTATCTCTGATCTTAGACAATGAGCTTGCTGCAAGCAGAAACTAATTTCACTGTGTAGCTCCCATATCCAGTTCAGGGCAGGCTCATGAAAGACGCTCCATAAATATTTGTTAAAACAAATTGCAGATGCATTCTAACTGAATTTTTGAAATACAAATAAAATCTGCGACTATTTTAAATCATGAATACACATGCTCCTTACTGACCCTACTCTGGGCCCTCAAGGATATGGCTTCTCACTCTCTAACTTGACCTAATGGGTTCCCACAAATTGGAACCATATACAGAGCTACCAGAAGGCAGCCTGCATAGGTTTATCTATAACCTATGGGTTCTGTATAACCTTGCAGAAGTTCCTCTCACTTCTCTGTGGCTCAGTGTCCCCATCTGTAAAATGGGGCTAACAATACCAGCATCACAAGGCTATTTAGTGGATTAAAGGATCTAAAAATGTAAAGTGAGTAGAAGAATGTCCGTGGCACTCAGCAAGCTCGCTACGTCTTACGTAATATGAAATTTTTCTTGCCTGAGTGTGACACCTGTCATACTTGTGAACTTGGGAAGTTCAATCCGCACTGCAATCCACTTGCCTCTAGGAGCGCACCCCCACCCCCACCCCGGCCTTGGCCCGGCTTCCATCAGATCCTGAACCGGAAGATGGCAGGCGGTGAACTACAGAAAAGGGCACAGCTCTCCGCATGGAAAGGCTTCCTCACGCCGGGTCCTTCGACGTTTGGCATCACTTGGGAGCTTGTGGGAAACGCTGGTTCTGACCCACTTGAGCGAGGAGAGGGGACCGACCTGTAGCTCAGGTCCTCGATGGCCCCTCGCCCACCGGAGCGAAATCTCGGGCAGACAGGGAGGCACATTCAGCACATTCCGTAGTGTCTGGGCGGCGGGCGGCAGGCGGCAGGCGGCGCCCGATCGGAGCTCGTTAAAGGAGCAGCACACTCGGCACACCGCCGCCGTGGGCCAGGGAGGGGATAGGGGGTGTCGAGGTAACCGAGATGACCGGCTGGCTAGAGTCCCAGCGTCCCCTGGCGGTCTAATTTAGGACCTGCCCTTTCCGGAATAATGGAGTGCCCGCTCCCGGACGCTCAGGAGTGAAGGGACAGGGGTCCCCTGGGGCCGCTCGTTTTCTCTCACCAGCCACCGCGGCAGTCAGATCCTAAGCAGTCCCCGCCACTTGCCGGTGAACGACCCTTCCCAGAGGACGCAGATGCAGAACTCAGAGCTCCGAAGACAGGAACCAGGACCGGAGAAGGGAGTTTTGCAGTCCTTTACAGTTCCCCTCCCAGCCGCGAGGTGACACTAGTCGTCAATTTCTGTTTCCGCCTCTCATTCAAACGTTGAGCGTGTATCGCGAGAGCTCTCGTAAACTTACAGAACCGGAAGTAGCGTCTGGGTCTCTTCCCTTTAGCGGCCATCGCTGAGGCGCCAGCGGGTGAGGATTTGCTGGGAAAGCGCGTGTAATCCGCAGCCATCCGTTCCCTGGCGCGGTGGCTCTCGATGTCGGGGTGCCCTATACTCTCCCAGCGGCCGAGTAGCGGCCAGGAAGAGGGGCCGAGGTGGTCTCGACTTGTTTTCCCCACTGCCTGAAGGGCCGTCGGGCTGGGGAAGGGAAAAGAGGATTTTGGGATTCGGAAACAGGAGCTGGAGGGGAGGGTCCTATGGATGTGGAGTTAGGGCTGAGCAGTGTAGTTTCTAAAGAATAATCTCGAAATAACTTTTGGTAAAGCCACGGACCTTCCAGACCGCGCTCGCCCATTGGAAGTTTTTTGGGCTTGGGATCTGTGCAGCCTTTTGCAGGGTCGGAGTGGATGGCCTGATTCATTTTGGAGGGGGCTGAGTGTGGTCACACTGAAGTCCGTATTAGGCTCACGGTGGTTGATCTCTAAAAGTGATGATACATTTGAAGAACTGAGTTGTGAAGAACTAGGTTGCCAGTCTGCTTTGTCCTAGGAGTTTGGAGAGTGTCATCAAACTTTGCAAATAAAACAGTTGTGTTACTAATGGAAAATATTTTGTTACATAAATGTTGAAAGTATCCCCGTGAAGCAAAATATTTAGAAATTACAACTTCAGTTGATAAGCCATTGAGTTCAAGTAGTTTTTGATGGAGTTAAAGAACACGACAGTTTCTGTGAGCATTTTAAACTTCCAAGATGAAATTGTTGCTGTGATTTGTTTGGAAAGGGATTTTTGTCGTTTACCCCTTCTTTAATTTTTCATTTAGTCAAAATGAAGTTCAATCCCTTTGTGACTTCTGACCGGAGCAAGAACCGAAAAAGGCATTTCAATGCACCTTCCCACATTCGCAGGAAGATTATGTCTTCTCCTCTTTCCAAAGAGCTGAGACAGAAGTACAATGTTCGATCCATGCCCATCCGAAAGGACGATGAAGTTCAGGTATGTGTCGTGTACGGGTCATCTTGGCAAATATTCTGCACACTTGCCATAGCAAAGGGACTGCGTTCTGAGGGGTGTTACATCTGAGGCACTTGCTCCCAGAACAGGATTAAAAAGGAGTTGAGCTAGGAAAAAAAGTGTGCTGCTTTTCAGTTTTACTCTTGAGGAAGGTGAAAATCGTCTCAGGCATCGGAAGCAGCCATAATTAATCAGAACAAGAAGGACAGTTCAGAACCAGAACATTACTTTGGCTTTATCTTTTTCTAGGTATGTTTGGTCATTGGAGAGGCATTTGAGGACCATTAAACAGTCTATATCAAAATCCAAATACATGTCACACCCCAATAAATTGAATAATTTTTAAGAATCCAGATACAGAAATTCTAGCAAATAGGGCTTCATGTGATTGCTTGCATTTACCTGAAAACAATTTGTCAAATCTATGTAAGTGAAAATTTCTAAAAATGTTTCTTAGCTGTAACCTGCAGCAAGCGTTCAAGCAATCTCTAAAGTGGCTTGCATGTCACCAATATTTCATGAGGCTAGTGTCCATTTAAGTAAATGAAACCCGTTCCCAAATAGTGATATGGTTTGCGAACAGCCATTGGTTGCTGCTCTGCTGGTGCTAAAATTGCCGTTAGATTTGGGAGGCAGTCGAACGTGCTTTCAAGAGTTCTTAACACGTTAAGCGTGGCGTCAGTCCATGGGGACTGACGGTGAACTTTTTGTTTGGCCGACATCGGTGCGTGGGACCGGCAGTATCAAGGTTAAAAAACAGATGATGTGATTTCAATGAAGTTTTGCATTGGCTGCACCATTGGTGCACCTGTTTATACTCTAAGTCAACACCCGTCGAGTGGTTGCCGGCCCACCATCTGAGCGGAAAACCCAGCAAAATCGGCTCCGCACTTAACGTGTTAATGTAAATGTAAGACAGTCTGCAACTGGAGAGAAACATCTGTCCATTTTGGGTTGCCTCCTGGCAAGCCGGGGATCACAGGGACTCCTGAGTTAGTTACCCTTCGGGAGAGCAGCAGTCTGTTCCTTCAGTATTTGCTAGTGCCCACTTTTGGCACTACGTTGGACACTGTAATGGGTTGTGCGTTAAGTACTTGTGGTCTGTTGCTCCCTTTGAGATGGCATGTAACAATTTCCTTGTTTTCCACTCGACAGAAAAAGCCAGGGACTTTTAACAAGCCACTCTTGGTAAACCATAAGTTACAAGGGTACACTGTAGATTTCTGTGGGGGCTTGGTTTATTTGCAGATTAATTAAAGCCAGAAATTGAATTATTGGCCCGTTTTCATTAACAACTAAGTCTTTAAAAATTGAAAGGTCCATGATAGTGATGTTAACAATATCCGTAGTTTCCCTGGTTTACAAGGTTTATTTTTTTACCTACATATTTCTGTTATTTTTGAATTTGCATTTAGGTTGTTCGAGGACATTACAAAGGGCAGCAAATTGGCAAAGTAGTCCAGGTTTACAGGAAGAAATACGTCATCTACATTGAACGAGTGCAGCGGGAGAAAGCTAACGGTACAACAGTTCACGTGGGCATTCACCCCAGCAAGGTGGGTGGTCTTGAGCATGCCTGAGAAGGGAGACTGAAATTAAAGCGGTTGTTGTCCTATATGATTGCTTGTTTACAGAAATAGATTTTAGATGTGCTAGAAGCCAGTCTTAAAGCAAATACTGTGACTTGAGTATTAATAACACTTAAAATTTATATGAAATCAAGGTGTCTTTAACAGTCATTCTATTCTATGTGTACATTTAAGGTACTTTTTTCTCAAAAGCTGTTAGTAAGATGATCAATTAGTCAACAGTCAAACCTGAACAGATTGTAAAATCTAGGAAATGGGGTAACTTTTTAGAGTAAATGGAGCTTATGCTGGTTTGCTATTGTGTATTAAACAAAACTGAGTGAGCAGTAAGGCAGCTTTACATCCCTGGAAGTAGGTATTAAGTCCTTTACTAACGGGGGGAGCCTGAAGCTCAGAGACTGGGTCCCATTAATAGTGATAACTAAGCTAAGATAGGAAAGTTGATCCGATTCCCATAGCAGGCACCCGTCCTGGACTTTAATGTGAATTCTCCAATATTGCTGTCTCTATTTAAAAATTAGGAGAGAAATGTTTTTAAAAAGGTAGTGGGCCCTACCTAACTGGTGTGGCTCAGGTTTTTGTGCATTGTCCCTCAAAGTCGCTGGTTGATATCCCCAGTCAGAGTACACGCCTGGGTTGTGGGTTTGGTCCCTGGTCAGGGTACGGGTGAGACGCAAAGGGTTGATGTTTCTCTCCCTCTTTCTCCCTCCCCCTCTCTCTAAAAATGAATAAATAAAGTCTTTAAAAAAAAATAAAGGTAATGGCACATGGTAAGTGTTCAAGTACTGAAGCATTTATTTTTTAAGATTTTAAGTTGGCGCCATAAATCTAATTTTCATTTAGAGAAGTCAGAGGACTACAGCAGTAAAACACCTGCATAGCTTTCACCTACAATTCACTATTAACATTTTGCCGCATGTTTTCTTCCCCCGGATTACAAGCATCATGATACTTGGCCTCAGTTTTTGGCTTAGTAGTCATCATCTCTTATTCCAGTCTTAGGACTTACAGATATCTAGAAGTAGGTGACTCCAACCTAGACCTGCAGTCCAGCCTATTTTTCAGTTTGGCTATGTCATTGTTACTTCAAAACCGCCATGTTCAAACTCCTGATTTTCTCTTTGAAACTTCTCACACACAGTTTGCCACCATCACAGTGTGTAGCAGTTCTGTGCCATGCCAAAATGTCATGTTTTAGTTACTACGTGCCCCACATCACTCTGTAGGACCTGTTGGCTTCTGTCTTGTTGAAAACAGAATCCTGCCTGCTTGTTAACTGTCGGTAGCCTGTGAGACCTTGCCTGATCCCCCTCTCCAGCCACCTCATATCATCTTCCACTCTCCCGTGTGCCTGTTGGTCTCTTTGCTGTTCATACAACCGTACTGTTACGAGTGTATCCACTGGTTAGCAGCATAACCTGGCAACTTGATAGAATTGCAAATTCTGTTCCTACTTCCACTGCCAAATTGGAGGTAGGACCCAGGGATCTGTTCTAACAAGCCCTCCAGTGGATTCTTAGACACGTTCAAGTTGAGAAACACACCTGTAGAACTTAAGTTCTCCTGCCACTGGACTTTTGTACTCAGTGTTCTGTTTGGGGCGCTTCTACCCATACGACTTCACTTTCCCTCCTTTGCTGTGTCTTGCTCAAATGTAGCCCTGTCGGTGGCGCCCCGCCTCACTGCCCCGCGTGATTTAGCCACTGTTGGCCATCATTCATCTCCCCATGCCATTGTAGAATGTAAGTTCCTTGATGGCAGAGAGTTTTCTTTAGTCACGCGCTATATTTCCAGAACTATCAGTACTCTCTTTCCTCTTACCTCACCATTATTCGTGACTAAAATTCATCTTCGTCTAGGTGTCTTTAGCAATTAGTTGAAATAAGATCTGTAACTTCTTCACTAAAGGTTTTACAGGTTGAAGGAGTGGAGGCTTCCCAATCTCATGGTTCTAAAGTTAGTATAAAAACAAAAATATGCAACTTATAAAACTAGGATGAGAGAAGTGGAATAGTTTGTATAGCTTTGCGGTAGACAAAGCAGATTTTCTAATAAAGTACAGAAGCGAATGAATATGAGGAGAAGCCATTGATAACACACTGCTTCTCCTTTGTTGGTAGAGCGCGTTAGTGAATGTTTAATGGGTTTGATTTGGGAGCTGAAGAATGATTTCTGGCACTTTTGAGTTAATCACTTCCTGTTCAGATATTTGGTAGATGGGATTGAATGTCGGGCCTTCCCTGTGTTCTGTGGTATTAACGTTTAGAAGTGTTTTTGTTTCTCTACAGGTGGTCATCACTAGGCTAAAACTGGACAAAGACCGCAAAAAGATCCTTGAACGTAAAGCCAAATCTCGCCAAGTAGGAAAGGAAAAGGGCAAATACAAGGAAGAAACAATTGAGAAGATGCAGGAATAATGTAATCTTATATACAGCTTTAATTAAAAACTTGAAATGATGAGCCTTTGTTTTATGTACGGTGATTTGGGATACTACTTAGTTTCTGGTTGGTCAGTTTCAGGGAAGTTCAGGTGACATTGTTGTCTGAACAGGCCACCCCTACTCTGTGGCCTTTTTTATTTTTATTTTTATTGTCCTCACCCGAGGACATTTTTTCATTGCTTTCAGAGAGATAGGAAGGAAGAGAAAGGAACATGGATCGGTTGCCTCCTGTATGTGCCCAGACCGGAGATCAAACCCACAACCGGTTCCAGGACCACTCCAACAGACTAAGCCACATCGGCCAGGGTTGTGGCTTTCTAACAGTTTTCTGAAATCAGGCTTGGTTTGTTTGTTTACCAGAAGGCAGCAGGATTTGGAGGCGTGTCATGACTCACTGGAGAAGGCCTAGATGAAAAACTAGTTGGGAACGCTGCCCCTTAAACCTTACTGCCATCTAATAAAAACATAGTATTTTTTTTTTAAATTTTTTGCATAAAAGTTTTTTTAACTTTGTTTAAAAAAGATTTTTATTTTTAGAGATGGGAAGGGAGGGAGAAATGGGAGAGAAACAGATTGACCACCAGTTCCCTCTCACTTGCCCCCAACCAAGGCATGTGCCCCAACTGGGAATCAAACCAGCAACCCTTTGGTTCTGAGGCATACCCGCCGTGGCACGTGAAAGGTTTATATTGCCTTCATATAGAAAGCCTTAGAGTAGAGGAGCTGCTGTGACCTCGGCAGCATCTAGAGCAGTTTCAAGTTGTTCCTGACACATAGAAGCCTCCGCTTCTGTGGAACACCTGAGGACCCTCTTTACTATCCTGTGTGTACTGGTGCTGGGTGAGTACCATTAGACCAAAACCTTTAGGTTGCAATCTGAAATGCAGGTTCTCAAAGCATTGAGTAAAATCATGTACAATGTTGACAATACATGCACCCCTGCCCATACTCAAGCATCAAAACAATGATGAATGCAGTTTTCTCACCAGTCTGGAGACCTTTGTGACCAAGGCTTGACAATGGAGGGAAATGACCCATTCACACCTATGTAGGTCCCTGTGTTGCTAACTGCTGCTTTGGGCAAAGCACGGTGCAGCCTACAGGCTGGGCAGGACCATTGTGGAGACCCTGCTCTGGAGGATAAGTAGGGTCCCCACCCTAGGGCGCAGGGCTTCATGTTGGTGCTGAGCTGTATCTGCACTCGGGCTGTGGAAAGCAGGGGGTCTCCAGTGCAGGCCACAGGGGAGGCACCACGTGGTGCGTCTGCTCCATCACCCATGGGCCGAGGGGGCTTCTGACTGGCTCTGGAGCATCCTTTTCTGCTTCTGGGCCTTTGTATCACCTGCAACTTGATGAACTTGGTGGTGTCCCAGCCTACCTTCCTTGCCCTGGCCTGTTCCTTCATTGAGCTCTGAGCTGGCCACCCTCTGAGGAGCGGGCGTGGACACTGATGAGCAAACAGAATCGGTGTGGGGTCAGGCACAGTGGGAGCCGAGTCCTCGAAACCAGGACAAAGAGCTCTAGAAAGGTGACTCACCATTCAGGTCCTCAAGAGTAAGCAAGAGTTTCTGGGTAGTGGGAGGTGGGACACTGGACTAAATGCTTTATCTACATTACCACTGCGTCATAACAATCCATTGTGATGGAGTCAAGTATTCTCCCCATTTTATCGTTGAGGAAACAAGCCACAGTAAGTGGTAGAATTAAAAATTAAATTCCCAAGCTTAGGCTCTTCACCATACCTCTGCGATACCTCGCTACTACACCTGTAAGCAAAGTGTTTGACAAATGTCCTTGAAACATTTTGTCTTAGTTCTGTACTCCTCTGCTATCTGCAGGGGTACAGTGCGGTAGGAGGCTCAGCCCTTGCTCTCTAGGTGGTGTACACTTGAACTAGTCGACTGAAAATGCAAAGCAGAGTGCTCTGATGAGTAGTGTGTTTCCTTGTCTGTCTCTTACAAGGACACCTTGGGACACCAAATCCATGTCATTGGATTTAGGACCCACTCTAAGGGAGGGTAATCTCTTCTTGAGATCCTTACCTAATTACATCTGCAAAGGCCCTTTCTCCAAGTAAAGTCACATTCACTGGTACTTGGGTTCAGATGTGAGCATGTCTTTTGCGAAGACAGTTCTACCCACTACAGTCAGTGGAAGAATATGTTTGCCTGCAAACCATGAACTGATGGGATCTTAAATGTGTAGAGCTGGTAGGCTGCCATACATATATCTAGTACATATTTCTTCTGCCGCTTATTCCTGCTCCTCAGACATGTACCCCAAAAGGTGGGGGCATCAGCGGAGAAGATGTAGAAGGACAAGTATTAAAAAGAGGTTGATCTACCTTGCCCTAGAGATGGGCCACCTCACCAGCTGAGCTCTATTTCCTGCTTCAAGGGAACCTATAGGCCATCCCTGCTCTCAGGAATTGTGTGACCTGCCTGAAGCATTTTAAAAGTAGGTCAGAATTAAGACGTGGCTGGGATTTGGTCTGAGTTGACCCATTGCCTATGCCTCAAGCATAGAAAAGCATGTTGTATTCCTGGAACAGATCAGGGCATTCCAGGAAGTGACCAATACTTGAGCAAAATACAAAAGTTGGCCTGTGTTCACTGTTCCAACCAGAGAAGAACAGAGCGAGGGCCAGTCTGGGTCATAGTTCAGAGTGAGGATAACTGACCCAGCCGAAGGGAAGAATGATGCCCAGCATCCGTGTACTGCTGTAATCCAAAGGCCTAGAAGATGCCTTGCGTGGTGGAGGTGCTCAGTATGGATTTGTTAAATGAGTAAGTGACTCTGCAGAGATGAACCAGAAGGAGAAGGGGCATTCAGCCCGTAGTGCTGGTTTCCTCTCCCCTGTGCCTAACTCACAGGGTTGTCTGAGAGACAGTGAGATAAAGTGCGTGAAGGGCCTTTCTCTGTAAACACTGAGCTCCACCATGTGAGCTGTCCTTGCTGCAAGCAGATCCTACCTTCCACGTGCAAGTTGGAGTCTTCTGTCCAGTGCCATTAAACAAGGGTAAGTTGGTTATGCAGGGAGGCTGCATTATTAGAAAGATGACGTCACCTTCCAGCTTGTTTTGGAGGGCCAGAATCTTGCTTTATCTTTGGCCAGCTCCGGACTTTACATTCTTCCTCCTTTGTCATTCAGCCAAGCAGGGTCTGGGAGGCCCAGCTTGATCTGCAAGCATCCCTTCCCCCACACTGACCTACTGCCTCCTGTTCGCTGAGAGAGCCAGGAACAGCAGCATCAACGCATGTGGGTGAGAGGTGAAATCAGGACACCACCCGTGTCTCCCAGGGGTGGCTACAAATAACCTTGGTTTCCGGAGCTGCTACATCACTCTTCCTCTTTTCTTAATGTTGGCAGTGAAAGAAAGTTGGAGGTGAACACCTAGATTTAGTCTGGCCTTACTCTGCTTGATCACATTTCAACATCGCATCTGGAACAGAGGTTACCAAGCGGTGCACCGCAGGCTGCTTTCAGCACGCAAATACATTTTGTCCATGTAATTTTTGAAATTTCAAAAACTAATTGTCAGCCCTTCCAAAGCTGTAGCTTTCATATAAAAATCTGGATGTCTAGTACCTCTTGGAAACTCGACAGATCTGGCTCCGTTAGGCCCACATTTCTGCATTTCAGCAAATGACTAGAGCTGAGTGGTAACCCCCAGAAGGTAGCCCCTGCTTGCATTCAGTCGGCCACCATCTGGGCCGCTCCAAATACATGCATATGTGTTTCTGTGGCCTCTGGCTAAACAAAGGCCAGTGAAGTCAGAATGCGAATAAAGACCAGAAGCAGACCCAAATATCCTTAGGAATTTATGATGAAAAAGGCAGTTCCTGTCAGTTGGAGGGGTTGTAGTCAATTAATGGTGTTGGGCCATTTAGATAGCTATCCATCTGGAAAAAAGCCAAGTGTGATCACTAAACTTAAAAACCAAACGTGAAAATATTGGGAAAATAGGTTTTTGTGATCTTGGAAGTAATACATGAAATTCAAAAGCCATAAAATAAAAGGTTAACATATAGTCACATAAATATTTAAAATATCTATGGAAAATAATACCTCCAAAAAAAGTGAAAGATGAATGACAGATTGGGAGAAAATATTTACAACATCTAAAACATGAGGTACCTAATTTTAAAAAGAGCACTTATAGATTAACAATGAGCCCTGGCTGGTGTAGCTCAGTGGATTGAGCATAGGCCTATGAATCAAAGGGTCACCAGTTTGATTCCAGTCAGGGCACATGCCTGGGTTGTGGGCCAGGAAGCTAACCACAGAAGAAAAGTAAATGGGTAGTTATGCTTAGTGTGCTCACGTGCAGCTGTGCTGTGATGGGAGAGCGTCGGACTTTTACTCAGATCAGGGCCAGCAATTTAAATGAAGCAGACTCTAGTTATTTGAGAGTTCATATTTTCTGTCATGCATGTGGGAGAAAAGTGCCCAGTGATTCTGTCTTGATTTAATACGTCTTACTGATGAGGAGATATTGTCATTGTGACATTATTTTCAGGGCAGCAGTATTAGTTTTCTAGGGCTGCCAGGACAAGCTGGATGCTCAAACAGCAGAAACGTCCTGTCTCTCAGTTCTGGAGGCCAGAAGTCCGAGCTCGAGGTGTTTGTCAGTAGGGCGGGTTCCTTCTGAGGGCTGGGTAGGAGAATGTGTTTCATGCCTCTCTCTTAGCTTCTGGTAGCCTTAGTTCCTCCTTGACATATAGGTGACATTCTGTGTCTTCACATTGTCTTCCCTCTGTACACGTCTGTCCTGTGTCCAAATGCCTCCTTCATGTAAGGACGCCATCATATTGGATTAAGGCCCAGCCTAATAACCTCATTTTAACTTGGTCGTTTACAAAGACCCTTTTTTCAAATAAGGTCACACTCCCAGGTACTGGGAGTTAGGACTTCAGCATCTTTGGGAGCAACATAGTTCACCTCACGACAGCAGCTAATTGGAATGACTGTTTTTTAAGAGGTAATTTTTGTGAGGCATGACAACAATTTCTAAAGTCTTAGAAGACTTACAAAATCCCTCTGTTCAAATAACACTTGCAAGGGCAGGTTTATTTTAAGAGAAGACAGAAGAAATTGGTACCAGCAAAAAGCATATTAATCTCCACTTTGCACAGGAGAGGCACATTGATATTCCTGAAAAAAAATCTTATTTTAATACCTTGACCACTTAGATTATTTGGCTTAGTTTTATGATACAGAATGGTGCGTCTCCCTCCATGCCTGCAGGAGACAAGGAATGTTGCTGTGTCTTTCCAAGATTCCTTTTATTCATTGTGAACACTTGTGTTTTTTTAAAACGCTGATCTTTAGAATTCTGTTTTGAGGCCCGTGGAACTCAATTTTACGAGGAAAAATAAATGGAGAGGAGGCTAAACAAGATCTTACTTGAGTGAATTGAGGATCCCGTAGAATTTTTCTTACACAGGGCTCAATCTCTGCCTCTGCATATAAACTAGATATGCAACCTTGAACGAGTCCCACGAACTCAAAGCACATCTGTAAAATGGGAATGCTAATAAACCACACTTCATAGAGCTGCGAGATTTATTAGAGAGGGTTTGATGGGCATAGGGAGAGGGCACCTTTCCTTCCAGTTTAGGGAGGTTTCACAGAGTTCATTCTCTATGGAGAATGACCAGCCAAGCCCTTTCCTCCAGAAAACAAGAAAGAGCTGGCAGCACAGCAGCCAAACCGAGCAAGTCTTAATCTGGATCCCTGCTGGCCTGGGTCCACCGTCCTGGCTTCTGCCATTGCACAATGTTCAATGCAATGCCCTTGGGCCACAGTCCCTCTCTGCCTGCTCATGTGCGCGGCCACATTCCAGCCCTGGAACCCCAAATTAGGACATGGTCAGGCCTTCAAGGTTGAGCGCACTGCTGGCGGTTCTCCATCTGCTCCTAGGGTTCAGGAATGCAGTGGAAAGAACTACTCTGGTCTTCAAACTCATTTCTGCTTTTATTTTTTTCTAACCATGGTAAGAACACAACATAAGAACCACCCTCTTAACAGTTTTTAAGTGTGCAATCCAACACTGTTAATTATTAGCAACATGAACGGTAGAGCTCTAGAATTTAACTATCTTGTGTAACTGAAACTTTATACCCTTTGAATTGCAATGCCTTATTACCTGCTCCCCCCCACCCACAGCACCTGGCAACCACCATTCTACGCTCTGCTTCTATGTGTTTGACTATTTGTGCCCCTCATAAGTGGAATCATGCAGCACTTGTCATTCAGTGACTGGCTTATTTCATTTAACATGATGTCCTCAACTTTCATCCATGCGGCAGGATTTCCTTTTTAAAGGCTGAGTAACATTCCATTATATGTGTATAACGCGTTTTCTTTATCATTCATCCTTCAGTGGACACTTAGGTTATTTCTACACATTGGCTATTGTGGATAATGCTGCAGTGAACATGGGTGTGCAAATATCTTTCTAGATCCTGATTCTAATATTTTTGGATAAATATACCAAGGTAGGGTTGCTGGATATACGATGATTCTATTTTTAATTTTTTTGAGGAACCTCCAGGCTGTTTTCAATAGCAGTCACATCCTTTTACATTCCCGGCACCAGTGCACCCAAGTTCCAATTTCTCCATATCCTCACCAACACTGTCATCTTTGTTCCTTTGTTTTTGATAATATCATTCCTCATAAGTGTTAAGTGATATCTCATTGTGGTTTAATTTGCATTTCCCTGATGACTAGTGATTTTGAGAAATATCAAGTCCTTTGTCCATTTTTAATTCATCTGTTTGTTTTTTTTGTTTTGTTTGTCTGTTTTGTTTTGCTATTTAGTTGAAGAAGTTCTTTATATATTTTGGATATTAACCCCTTATCAAATATATCATTTGCAAATATTTTCTCCTATTCCACAGGTTGTCTTTTCACCCTGTTCATTGTTTCCTTTGCTGTGAAGAAACCTTTTAGTTAGATGTCGTCCTACTTGTCTATTTTTGCTTTTGTTATCTGTGCTTTTGGTGTCGTACCCAAGAAATCGTTGCCAAGGCCAATGTCATGAAGCTTTTCTCCTATGTTTTCTTCCCAGAGTTTTATCATCCCAGGTCTTACATTTAAGTGTTTAACCCATTCGATTCTGCCATTAATAGATAAAAAAAATAATAATAATACATTTATTTCCTAGCAGGACTTTCCATCCCATGTGTGAAAGTGTTTTAAAAACCCCAAAGGGCTGCACAAATGCTAGGTGGTACATTCCGTGCATCGCTCTCTGGAAGGCTGCCAGTGCTCCCTTTGCTCAACCCAATGGCCCGACGGCCTTTTCTCGGTCCTAATCCAGCTTGACTGCTTTGTGATGTTAGATGCGCTTCAACACCTCACCTCCTTTTTGGTTTCCATAAAACTGAACTTGAGTGTTTTTCTTTTAGTTGTGACCACGTCCTCCTCCCTCTACTGAGATAATGTTTTACAAGAATCTTTTTCCCCCATTCTTATCCTTAACCATTTCTTCTAGTCTGTTTCAACTGAAAGACTTTTTTTGGTGAAAGACTCCCTTAACCCTCTCCCAAGTCCCAGGCTTCTAAGTGCCAATAATGACCACAGACATACTGTCAAAAGGTAAACTGAAGCACATTAAAAGTTTTGTAGAGTTTATTTGGGCAAACATCGCTTCAGGCGGTGGGGCAGTGCCAAACTGACAGTGGTTAGGAGCACTCCCCCGACGGGAGCTAGGAGCAAGGTTTTACAGAGGCGCTGTGGAAGCAAAGCAAATATATTATTTGATTGAAAAGGCTAGTGAGCTATTTGTGATCTGTCCTTCTTAAGTTTTACTTTCTCAGGTTCGAGTTCGTTGACTCGTTTGCTTATGTAGGCTACCAAGGCACTGGAGCCCCCTCAGTCTGAGGGCCTCCTTGCTTAAATATTTTAACAAGACCCTCACTTCTGTGTTTCCCAATTCTGTGAGCGGCACCATGGAGTCACCCCAGCTAGGAACCTCAGCCAGCCTCCATGCCTCATTCCCCCTCACTGCCCATAGCCAATCATTTGCTAAGCCGTGTCCTACTTGCCAGGGGCAGATTACACTTTTCAGACATGGATGTGCCCTATGTCTCTAATACATGTTCTTCTGGAGTTCCATTAGGAGATGGGGTTTTCAATCATCTCTCCTTGAACCTCGACCTTTGATCCTGCCTTGACCAATAGGGTACAGAGGTAGTAATGATATTTATCTCCTGAGCCTAAATCACAGATATACCCCCTCGCACTCTTGGAATGCCACCACCATGCTATGGGGAACCCAGCACAGCCTGTGAAGGGGCCGCCTGGAAAGGAACCGAAGCCCAAGCCCTACGCCCTGGCTAAACTGTTAGCCAACAGCCAGAAGATGCTGTGCGGACTAGAGAGAAGCCCTGGCGGATCGCAGATTCATGTGAAAGATAAATGATTGATGTTTTAAGCTACTAAGTTTGGGGGTGATTTGTTATGCAATAGATAACTGATATACTAACTCTGAAAAGTCTCTTAAATCTATTGTATCTCTTTATTCTCCCAGGTCAGGTCCTTGTTACCTTGCTTAACTGGGAAAAACTTGCCTATAAATCTTCTAGAAGTAAAACTCTGGTCACAATAATAGTTAACACTATTGAATGCTGATTTATTACAGTGCTAAATGCTTTAAATTCCTGAGGCTATTTAATCCCCTATAATTCTAAATGGTTTGAAGCTGAAGAAATGAATTTAAATAGGTAAAGTTAAGGAATTAATGCCCCTTGTTTATAGAGGAGGAAATGATGTTCAGAAAGTTTACTAACTAGCCCCAGATTCCAATCTAAGTCTCTCTAAGTCCAAGGTCAGCGCTCGTGAACACCTTCCCTGCTCAGGAATTTCCAGGGGCTCCCATTGCTCACAGGATAATGACTTAAACCTGACTCCACACCTGATATCCAGTTGGGACACAGTTTGATCCCAACTACCTTTGCAACTTTGGTATTGTGGCCTCAGTTCTCAGCATAGGGATTTTCCAGTTCTACATGCTTTCTGTGAGTGGTGGAAAGAAACTCAGGCTCTCTGTTAATCCTAGACCCTGCTGTAGTCGCTTACTCTTTTCAAGACTTGGTTTTCTCCTCAAAAAATGAGAGATGATTGAACAGTTCATAGTAAGATTCTCTTCCAGAAATAACTCTGCATAGCGTGGAAACTGACCTCCTGTACTTCTGTGCTTCCCGCTTCTCTCAGAACCCCAGCACCTGAGCCCAAGTCCCCACTTCTGGGAAGGTGAGAGAAGATGGGAGACTCAGAGATCGGTGCTTTAGTGAGTGTTCTCCATTTATCACATCATCAGAACTAGCTTTATGTTATGGAGTAGAATCTGCTTTTCTGGAGCTCTAAGAGAAGAAGGAACGTTTTCTTCTGCTGTTTCTGAGATTCTGTTCCCAGTGGTTTTTTGAGGCTGAGCATTGGAATATCATTAGTTAGCACTGAGAGTGGAAGGAGGAGGCACCTAAGAAGCTCAGCCTTACACTCTTGCTTCCAAAACATGTATTTTGCATGCTTTCTGGACAGCGGTGCAACAGATCGTTAAATCTTGATTTGCCAAGGCCAGCTTTAATCACTGTGTGGGTCAATTGTGTCTGCACACTTAACCTTAACCTTTTCAGATTCAGTGGCTTTGGGTTGTAAAATTTTAAGGGAGATGAATAGGGGTATTTTTAAATATCTGACTTATACATCTTTCCATTTGTTTTGTGGAAGTTTTACAGAAATTGATTGGAAACCTAAGGTATCCTTAAATATAAAAGAGAAAGAGCCCTGCCCTTGCCTGGTGACTTAGTTGGTTGAAGCATCTTCCCATACACCAGAAGGCTGCAGTTTTGACCCCTGATGGGTGTGCATATGGGAGGCAACCAATCTATGTTCCTCTCTCTTTCTCTTTTCTCCTCTCTTCTTCTCCCTCTCTCTCCCTCCCTCTCTATCAATATCAATTTTTTTAAAAAACATTAAAAAAAGAAAAAAGAGCAAAAGCCCCCTCCCCCCAGGATTCTATTGTTCAAAAAGTTAACCAATGGCAGAATAGATTTGCCCCTAGAATCTTCTTCTGGCCCTGGCTGGTGTGGCTCAGTGGATTGAGTGCCAGCCTGCAAACCAAAGGGTCAACAGTTCGATTCCCAGTCAGGGCACATGCCTGGGTTGTGGGCCAGGTTCCCAGTAGGGAGCGTGTGAGAGGCAACCAATCGATGTAGCTCTCACACAATTGATATTTCTCTCCCTCTCTTTCTCCCTCCGTCCCCTCTCTCTAAAAATAAATAAATAAAATGTTTTTTTAAAAAATCTTCTTCTGAATTTTGTCCAGAATTCTATTCCTTTGAATTTAGTGAAACTTGGTTTCTATTTTAGTTTCCTGTTCCTCTTTATTATTGTTATTTTGGTGCTAATCTTTGTTTACCCAGGTTTTGACATTTTTACCCCAGAATTAATTACCCCAGATGGTCTGCTCTACTGTGTTTTCCAAGCAAACAAAGTGGACAGGAAATATGAGCTTCCTGAGCAAACTGGCTTTCCGTTTTAATATGAGTCTTTTCCTTTTAGAAGGTTGTTTATCTTATGTCTACTTATCTTATTTCTAATTGATTAAATACTTATTTTCATCGTTTGAATCTAATTAGATTTTAACTTTTTCCATTTAAAATTTGGTCCTGATATTTTTGCCTTTTGCTTCTCCAAGTCTCCTTTGTAGAATCTATTGTTCTATTTAATTTGAATTGCTAACTCCTTTCTGTTGACTAGCTCCTTGCTCGGAATAACTTCACCCATAGAATTTGGCCTAAGATTTCTTTTCACTTTTAGGCACTTCTCTTCACATTGCCAGGTGAGTGGTTAGCAGATGAGCTCTTGTGAGCCTTTCCTTTTGGAATTTTGCAGACAAGATACTTCTCACTTTGGTGAGTCATTCAGTGACCAGAAGTTTGTGTCTCTCCTTGCCCCACTCCACCTCAGTACTGAATGTACTGTTCTTCAAAGGTTGTCACCTCTCTTTATGCCTATCTTCCTCCTGGGAATTGGCTCCCTTAAATAGGGGAACCTCTAGGACATGGGTGTCAAACTCATTTTCACCGAGGGCCACATAAGCCTCACGGTTGCCTTCAAAGGCAATTTTAGGACTGTATAAATGTAACTACTTCTTAGCAATTAAGCTAGAGCTCGGCGCTGCCGCAGGGTAGAAATAGGATGTTGGGCCGACTCAAACAAGGTGAAGGAGTCGGCCCGCAGACCTTGTGTTTGCCACATGTGCTCTAGCATCTTACCTGAACACATAACCCAGATCACCTGTAATAACCCAGCTGCTTTCCAGGCCTGAAACACTGCCTCGCTCCCTGAAGAGGGGCAGAGCCAGTCCAAACCCCCAGGAGCTGCCGCTCTTCCTCCTCTCCAGATGCAGGTACTGTCTGTACCAGGAAGAGAGGCTCCTTATTGAAAAATCTATTGTCAATCTTGGCTTTTCCGCCTCCATCTCTCCTCAACCACCCACTTCTCTAGCCTATCACTGTCATTCATTCACTCACCATTTATAAACACCAACTCTGTGCCAGGCGTGGTGCCGGTCTTTGGGAATACCAACAAGCAAAATGCTGAAAGAGTGCACGAAGCAAAGTCTTCTGCATCTAAAGGGGAGCACAGTGAGAATGCTACGCAAAGGTCCCTTAATCCAAGCTTGGAAGGACTGTTTGCAGTTCACTGGTGAACATTCTCCATGCTGCCTCCTTTATATTATTAGAGGACTTCTTACAATGGAAATAGACTTGGCAGGATCCTCAGTAGAAAAATCTGGCGGACACCACCTTAACTCAGTGATCAAATTCACAACCCCAGTGTTGACCTCCTGATATGATGCGCTGAGAACATAACAATATTTCTGTGTTATTTCTACCAAAAAATGCATTACCTAAATGTAATTATGAAGAAACAAGGACTTCCGGCAAGATGGCGGCATAGGTGACTGCGCCATGCCTCCTCGCACAACCAAACAAGGAAAAAACCAGAAATTTACCCAACCAAAAACAGCCAGATCTGACAGAAAATCGAATTGAGAGGAAGTCCGACAACCAAGGAATTAAAGAAGATACATTCATCCAGTCTGGTGAGCCGGGAGGAGCAGGGCGGAGGGAGAGCACTCAGCGACCCGACGGGGAGCAGGTGAGCAGACGGCAGGACCGTGGTTGGAGGGGAGGATCCCGTGGGGCTGCAGCACACCGAGACGGGGGTGCCTGACCTAAGCGCGGCCAGCACCGGGCTCATCTGGACCCAGCGGGGTCGAGACTGGTGGACCGGGCAGGTCCGCATTCACGGGCAGACGGACCGGGAGAGAAAGCAGGGCGCAACCCATCGGCGCAGAGTGAGAGCACCTGTGGGGGTGGAGTCAGCAGCAGGAGGAACTCCCGGCCTCACAGGAGAGTTCGCTGGGGAGACCTGCGGGGGATTGGAGTTGTGCAGCCTGTCCACTGACCCCGGAGCGACCCCCGGAGCCAGCACAGAGGGGCTGGAATTGCTTCCAGGAGGTGGTGTGGGTGTGGAGAGTGGAGCAGGCACCATTGTGCTCTCAGGTCCCGCCCCCACAGGCTACGTCACAACCCAGCGACTGTGAGTTTCCCTGCCCAGGTGAACCCCAAGGCTCCGCCCTCCTCACAGTAACAGGCTCACGGAGGGAAAAAAAAAATGGCCCAAAGAAAGGAACAGATCAAAGCTCCAGAACTAACCGACCAAGAGATAGACAACCTATCAGATGCACAGTTTAAAATCCTAGTAATCAGGATGCTCACAGAATTCGATGAAAAATTATTGAAATTGCTTGAACAAATGAGGAGAGATCTGCAGGGAACCAATAGGGATAAGAAGGAAACTGGGACTCAAATCAACAGAGTGGACCAGCAGAAAGAAAAAACATCCAACCAGAAAAGAATGAAGAAAGAAGAATTAAAAAAATGGAGGAGAGGCTCAGAAACCTCCAGGACATCTGTAAACGTCCCAACATACGGATCATAGGGCTGCCAGAAGGAGAAGAAGAAATCCAAGGAATTGAAAACTTATTTGAACACATAATGATGGAGAATTTCCCCAAGCTGGTGAAGGAAATAGACTTTCGGGAAGTCCAGGAAGCTCAGAGAGTCCCAAAGAGGTTGGACCCAAAGAGGAACACACCAAGACACATCATAATTACATTAC